>CAMZMU010000040.1:33442816-33618385 GCA_947311845.1 Poa pratensis
GTTGTAATCTTTTTGTTCTTGTGGATCTTTCTGTAAGTTTGCCGTGGTAATATCATCATCTTTCTCGCAAAAAAAAAAAGAAAAAAAAAAGAGAAGAGACCCGGTAAGTAAGCACTGGCTATCCATCCAGCTCGTGGGCCTGTTGATGACCTGGCGACCAAGGTTGGTCCAGCTATAAAGATCGTGTCGACAAGCAGAGTTAGTGGCGAATGATTAATTGGTGGCTTAGGCCTGCGGCCTGCGGCTTGTAACAGTAGAACTCGTCCTTCCTCTTAGTTTTTTTTTTTTTGCGGAGAAAAAGCCGAAGCCAAACCGGCAAAGTTACAGAGAGCTCCACACAAAGATGAAAATTACAACGCACTCCCTCCTGCAACACAACATCGTTGACGACCATGGCGCCGTCGGTGGCGCGCCGTCGCTCCTACCCCCTTGATGCCTTGGATCGGGAGTAGTCCCCGAGCGACTGGGAAGTCGCCGATCGTCGACCCCGGAGGGCCTACGCCAGCGGCCGCCGTCGATGAAGAACCGGAACCGCCTCAGCTTCTTCCTGGAGTACAAAAGGTGCCGGATCCGCCTCGACCCACGGAATCCGGTGCGGGAAGTCGAGCAACGCCGCTCCGAAGAACCGCCAGCCCGATGAAGGAGGTAGATCGACGCCGGAGCCCCGCAGAGCGCCGCATCGAGGAGGAGAACACCACCTGCAAAACCGATCCAGCAGCGCCTTCTCCACCACGACGCCGCGGCCGGAAAACCTAAACATACCTACACTATGTACACGACGCGAATCGGCGTTCCCCCGTCCCCCGCCACCGGAGCGGCCGGCGGAGGGCGAGGTTACGTCTGGGTCGCTCACAAATCCCCTCTCTGGTTACTGTAGACAGGAGATGTAACATCCCAAGTTTTTCAAAAAAAAAAAAAAAATACAAGTTGAAAAATCCGAAAAATTTAAAACTTTTGAAAACTACTATGTATTTGCTTTGAAAAGAAAATTCATGCATGCATTCATCATCATCTTGCATTGTTGCTTTTGGTTATTTCAAAAGTGGGAAATAAATTTCCACTTGAAAACATATTTAAGAAATATATTAGTAGAGCATTTATGCTCCAAATTCTTTTGACTTTTGAACTTATTGTTCCGTTAATGTTTGCTTGTGAATTGATTGTATTTGTTGAAATATATATTTGTAAAATGTTTATCCGGTGGTATTTAAGTTTTATTCAAGTCACATTTGATTTGTTTTAAACCTATTTTATTTTTGACATCAAGTGTCATATTGTTTATTAAAAAACTTAGTTTGGAAATCAAAATGATTTCTATTTGAAAAGTGTGTTTGGTTGTGAATTGTTTGTTTGTATGGAGAATTATTCTATTACTTACCTATTCTCTATTTTCAAATGTATAGTTTTGCTTTTGAAAGAAAATATTTACTTGGATCTTAAAGAGTTTTGAATTAATTATGAATTATCAAACCCCTTTTAAACAAACGAGTTTTAAGCAAATTATCTTTTGAGTGATATGTAATATTATTACTCATATTTTGCTTTGGATTAAAATATAATTTCGAAAGGATTTTTTTTATAAAACCCTATATAGTTTCAAATGACATTAATATGTCCAAAATTCATTTAAACACATTTCAAAAAAATTTAGTTTACAAAATGTGTTGGAAAATGTGTTTTGAAAGTTTCAAAATAAAGAGTTTGATTTTACAAAATTTTAGAAACTGGTTTGAGTCCATTTGGGCATTTATTTTAAAAGATATTAAAGTTTCCTTTTTGAAAAAGACATTTGAACAAAAAAAAAAGGATGCCCTATCTATCGCACGGTGCAGCTCGTAGAAGCCCAACAGCAGCCCAGGCCCGCCTCGTCCTTTCCTCTGACTGACATGTGGGCCCCACCAATGACGTCAGCGATGACGTCATCATCGTCTCCACCGTGTTCATCACGGATTCATCCCGAACCCTACCCGAATCCTTTCCAAATTCGTTGCGATTCCTTCGCGATCTTCCCGGAGTTGGCCCCATATAAACCTCCAGAACCCCCGCACCAAAAGCCCCCACAAACCCTAACCCGAGAGCCCAGGCTGCCCACAAAATCGTCGCCGCCGTCCGCCATTACCGCCGCCGTTCGAGCACGATTCCGGCGACACGCAGGTCTACACCGCCACCTTTTGGTCCCCTCCGAGTTCTCTTGACCTGGCGCACGTCCCTGACCCCTCTTCGAATTTTTATTCGCAGCCGTTTGTCGAGTTCGAGCACAACCCGATCTCGCGGTGCCATCGCTTCTCCGTCCGTGCTCCGCCGCTGTTCTGGGAAAGCACGACCACGCCGTCACCCATCCTCTTCGCCAAGCCCTCCTGCACGCCGTCGTCACCACCGGGAGCCAGGAGCACCACCGGAGCTCCGTCGACGTCGACCACCCGAGGCCAGCGCCACCGCGTCGTCCTTCCGGTGAGAAACACCGCCACCTTCTCACTCTTTCTCTCCTGGCCGTCCGATCTGGTTTAGATGGCTAGGATTAGATCGCATTAACGAATCGGTACCGGCGAATCGGAGCAAGCCACGTGGAAGCCGAGTCAGCAGCACCGTCAGGGCACCTCCGCACCAACCAGAGGACGCCACGTGGCCAGGGACTCCAGCGCAGAAGATTTTTTCAGTTTTCTTCACCGTTTAGCCCCTGCGTATCACGAATAGGTCCCTGCAAATTAGATTCATTGTTAATTTTTACTCGTTTATCCAAAATTTATGAAATTTATATTTTGGAAAGCTTATCATGTGTAGAAACTTTTGGTATGCTTATTTTGCGGTTTTGACGAAATTAATTTAGATAAATTTTAAAAGTTGTTTAAATAGTATTTTGGCTATAAATTGAGTTTAAAAATAGATTTTTGAGCAAACACTTTTGCAATAGTTTTGTAGGCCTAAGTATTGGCCGTAGGCTTAATCTATTATTTTCGTAGAATTGTTTTTCTATGTTTTATTATGTATATTTGTTTATTGCTTTTTAGGGGTTATTTTCTTAAGTAAAATATATTAAAAATTGTTCTCCACATTATTTTCGACTAGAAATTTTAGCTAAGTCATTATGACTATGTCGGATGCAAAATAACTTAGAAATATTTTGTCTCTCAAAACAAAACTAATTTCTTCCTTAGGAATTATTTGACAAGTGTTTTTGACAATACTTTTCCTTAGCAAAATCTAGCACCTCTTTTTGGTTCACTTTTCCTTAGGTTTATTTCTGACTTATTGTCTTAACCTTTATTTTCCTTAGTGGAAATTTCGAATCTTATGTTGTGACCTTGGTCCTTAGTCATTTTTGGACCATCTTGTTTGCTTGCTTTTCCTTAGAGCATTTACATAAGCATGGCATGCATAATTAAGTCCTTAGTATTATTTTATACTTTCACATGACTTCCTCCTTAGAAATTTTGAGGATGAATGTTAGCTCTTTTGACCCCTCTAGTTAAAACCACTAAGTTAGAAATTAGTGGAAACAATGAAGAAACAAAGAAGGACTTAGCATGTAAACAAGACTCCAGAAGCATCTCCAAGAAGAAAGGACTTAGAAGAAATCAAGAGGAAGTTCATGAAGACCAACCAGCTACAATTTCTAAGTCTTTCTTCCCATTCTCTCTTTCCTTCTCCCTATCTTAGACTTCATGGTGGCTAAGCTATATTCAAGATCAACCTTGAGACTCCCAACAGCATCAGTCTACAATTTTCAATGAAGTCAACACATCAAGGTGAAAGCTACAAGGAAGCAAGGAGAAGATTCTGAAGACCAACCACTTTAGTTCTATCTTTTCTTCTTTCTAGTTTGTCTCACTTTGGACATAGACCAAGTCCTTTGTGTTTAAGACTAAGTTCGTAGAGTGCTAATTGAAGACCATAAAAGATCAATGAAGCTACAAAGGACTTGAAGATTAATTGAAGACCAAACTTGTGAAGACTTAGAATAGCCTTACAACTTTTGTCAAGTTGTTTGATCAAGTTTACTTTGAGCTTGACCTTGCCTTAGCCATTTGGATTAAGTTAGTTTATGTCTCCTTCCTTAATTATTTGCTTGTCTTGCATACCATAACTCTTTGTATCATCCTGCATCGCATGCACATCATAATTTTTCTAAGTGTTGCATTTATGATTGTATGTTTATTTGTGGTTTGTTTGACTTGTTAGAAATTCCGGAGAGAGACGAAAGTGGTTGCAACTGCTACTACTACACTCCTGTTTGCCAAGGCAAGTGGCACACCCCCATAAAATTTCCTAAGTATTTTTATATGCATTACTTAGTGTATTTCTTTATATGCATGTGTAGGATAGTATTGCTATGCTAAAACTACTATCTCCTTTACACTAATTGTGTCTAGAATCCTATTGATAACTGGTAGAATTATTGATGATATGCAAATTTGTTTTATTCAAAGCTTAAATTCCACTAAGTTAATTTATCACCTGGGTGGATTTGGGATTGCATGGCTGCCAGAGTTGAGTGTTTATTCACTTGTGGATTGCCACCCAGGATTAAAGGGACCAATGTTTCTCTAAGTGAAGTTGCTTACCGTGCAGCCATTAGTCATATGGGCTCTGGCTAGATGGATTAAGTTGCGTGGACTCGTCCGACTTGACAGGTGGTGGTAGAATGGTTAGAATAGGAGCGCGTCAAGTCGGTATGGGATGGGAAAATGTTTCTGAAAAGTCTCGTCTCTACTCTCTCCTTTTCCTTAGCACAAATTGAGTGCTTGAGGATAGTTTGGGTTTGTTGGGTCTAATGGTGAAAGTGCACAACCTCTGCAGAGTTAAAAACTAAGTACTTAGCCGTGTCCCCGGTTACGGACAATTGAAGCAGCTGATCAAGGATGGCAACGGAGGCTCCCAACATCTCTTTTCTCTAAGTAAAATTTTGATGGGTGAACAAGGGTAGATGAGACCATGGATTTCATGCCATGTCTCAAATTTGAAGAAAATGTTTTACAAAGTGTTAGGCAAAATTGGCTTTTATGCAAAATAGCCTTGAACTCCACCAGCCAAATATGCATATAGGCTATAGTTATTCCAATAAGTGTCCACATAGTGTCACTTGCCAGATCCATTTTTAATGGTATCTGACCCACTCTGTTGCAAAATTTTATTTGTTGCAGATTGTTCTGACGACGAGTGAGTTTCGTTAAGGGTTTCGAGTCTGCAACCAACATGTTTTCGCTGTGGCACATGCTAAGGATGAGGACTCCATGAAGATTAATATTTCCGCTGCTTTACTCTTTCAAGCTAGCTATATGCTATGCAAGTTGTAATGAATATTTTATCAAGTACTGGATCATTCGTGTAATCATGATACAATGTTGTGATATTTCATCTTAAACTGTGTGTGCAAATGAAACGATCCAGGGGTTTGCACTATACATAGGTACCTTGCCAATTTTTAAGTGCAGGTACGTTACAGGAGAGGCCGGTCCAAGGTCCGTTTCGTCCTTCCTCTTAGTTCCTCGTTCTGGAATTCTGTAATTCAAATTCTAGCCAAACTCAAGTACAGATTCATGTGATCTGTGAGTATCATAATCGAGAGAGCGAGGTTAACATTTAGGCAAGGGCACTATCAACGTGTACAACATAAATGCGTCGCGGAATGCTGTGGGTCGGTAGCTACAAGGTTAGTGGTGGGAAATGCAAAGTCAACTGGCTCAAAGGTTGCGGCCCTAAAGATCTTGGTGGCATGGGTGTTCTGGACCTAGACAAATTTGCAAGGGCTCTGCGTCTATGCTAGTTGTGGTATGAATAGGCCCAGACAAGCCTTGGATCGGGCTGGAAACCCCACATGATAACGATGACAGAGCTCGTTTTGCCACTTCAACGAATGTCACAATGGGTAACGGCTTAAAGGCGTCTTTGAGTCCTCCTCCTGTCTCCTGGCTAGATGGTTCAATGCCTAAGTCTATGGCTCCTGCTCTGTTCACTGCTTCGCTCCGTGCATGAAGCCTTATCTAAGCAGAAGTTGATTTCCAACCTCAACTTGGATGCCTTTATTGTCGATCACATCTCTCAATTTGTCTAGCTCTGGAGCAGCTTCAAGTTGTAGCCCCTAACTCGGAGGACTCCATTACCTGCCTATCGCGCTCAGTTTGCAGGTTCGGTTGCTTGCTCCTTCAAGAAGATTGTCTGGAAGGTTTGGGCGCCACCAAAACGTCGTTTCTTCACCTGGTTGTAGGTCCAAAATCAGTTGTGGTCCTCTAATCGTCTAGCTATTCGGGGATCACTTCACCAGCCATCCTGCCAGCTAAAAACTGCCAGGCACGTCCTCTCTGAGTGTCACAATTCCAAGCGCATCAGGCGGCATCGGCCCTCTTGCTTTCTTGCCCTTCTCTGATGCAATGAATGGGGACTGACTGGCCCACGGTCTTGCAATATTGGCATTCTATCTCAAACTCGCCACACAATTCTCTCAAGGGTCTCGAAACGGGCATCATCCTCATCGCTTTGGAAATTAGAAGGAGAGAAACGCGAGGGTGATCACCTACAGGTCCACGATGCTCATGGTGCTGATGCAGAAGATTAAGGACGAGGGAAAAAACTGGATCCTCGCTGGTGCTAAGAAGCTTTCTGAGATTATTAATCCTTAATCATCTTTAGTTTTATTTTGGTTCGCATGGTTTAGGACACCATGTTTGCTTCTTCTATATCAATATGAACGGCAAATCTTTTACCTCTTTTTTTTAGAAAAAACTAGTCGGTTCTTTGGGAGAGGCGTTTTGGGCACATGCTCCCGTTATTTTAAACTTATTTAAACTCATTTTAAAATGTCGAAAACATACAAGAAAAAAATTCATGCTCACAATATTGTTTAACGAAACACCATGTTTGTGTAAACAAGACAAAAGTCCACGGGCCGGTATGGCATGGACTTTTATAAAAGGGACACCATGGCCGGGCCAGGTGTTTTAATTCCGTGTCCGGCCGGCCCATACGAATAGCTATATGGCAGATTGATTCCACTCAAAAAAAAAAAGCTATATGGCAGATTGGGTATGTTTTGATTTTTTTGCCTTCGCCGAAAATTAAGGATACCCTAATTTTTCGGGATAAGCGTAGTCAGTTGTGCATGGAGGGAAATAAAAAATCGTGAAATCTCAGGGATCGCCCAGATCAGCTCAGATAGGAAACTGAGCGTGATTAGCGCGAGACATGGCATGCATGCACCCCGAATCTCTCGAGTACGTCGTCCATCACGATCGAACGACGACGTGGCGGCGCTCGCGTACATATATACGTGAAGAGATGGTACGCCCAATTCGCAGAAAACCTAGCAGTACATAGCAGAGCGCGTCGTGTAGATCCTCTACGAGATCGAAATGACGGGAACCACCGCTGCCGCCGCCACCACCACCGCGTTGAGCATGAAGCTCCTCGTCGACACCAAGGGCGGCGCGTGCTGTTCGGGGAGGCTGGAAAGGAGGTGGTGGACTTCCTCTTCTCCTCCTTGCGCTGCCGATTGGCACGGCCGTGAAGCTTCTCGGGGAGGCTCCATGGTGGGCGGCGCCGGCGACCTGTATGCCAGCGTCGAGAGGCTCGACGCCACCTACGTCCAGCCTGGCGCGGCCAAGGACGCGCTACTCTGTCCAGTCATGGCGCCCGCGGCGGCGGCCTCCAACGCGGCCCTCCTCCCTTGCCGGCCCCGACCCCCCGTCGCCTGCTCCGGCCAAGAAATTCTACAAGTGCGCCACCGGCCAGTACAGCGCTTGCCACGATCACGTGACGGACGTGCAAGGCACCAAGTGCCCACAATGTTCTTACACGATGACGGGCCAATGCAAGTACGCACCGCCTCCGGCCGGGTCCGGCATTGCGCCGAAGCCGACCACCGTGGTGGCGCAAGGGTTCGTGCGTGGCGTCGTCACCTACACGGTGCTGGACAGCCTCGCGGTGTCGCCCATGTCTGCCATCTCCAGCATCGCGCTGCTCAACACCTTCGCGGTCACGGATCTCGCCGCGCTCCAGGAGAAGACCGTCGAAATCGGCTACAAGGAGGTAAGGGACTTATCAACCGATCTACTGCTTCTTCAATAGAAAATCCACATTATTTATTTACATTTTAGAGGGGTCAATCTGGATGAAGCCTAAACTTCACGGATTTGGTAATTGCACGATCACATTCCCGGCCGCAGTACTCGCCCTCGTCCGGGATCGACGTTGGATGTTTTGTGTGCATCTTACGACGAAGATCAGACCACGGAAGAGACTTTTTCGTTGTTCATTGGGGAATTACATATTTAGAGTTTTAAACGCAGTACCTAGAAATTTGTATTGCAGATTAGTAACCACATTTCCTTCTGATCGACGTTTCCAAAGGAAATTTAGTACTCGTTCTAGAAAACTTCCTTAAAAGGTTTACATCTCGTTATTGAAATTGATTTTATTTACCATTGTTAATTTGCAGGGTTTGGAGATTTTGAAGGCCTCACTGCAGTCCAAGACGGTTCTCACTGACGTGTTCCTTGGCAAGCAGTCTCCCAGACACGCTTGAGAAATCCAGCTTGCACGGGGAATACAAAAATGGAAATAGTTTGATTAATCATCTAGTTCAGTCAGGTCGTCGTTCTTTATTTTCCCATGGAATGCACGTAGTTATTATTATTTTTTTTTTACTAGTGGAATGCACGTAGTCGCAAGTGGGTGTGTGCCTGTTACCCATGCGCGCTTGATAATGAGAAACAAATACTGAAATGTCATCTCTTGGTTATCGTAACCCACTTGGTATCCGTTAATCTTGCATGTTTAAGCCATAGTGGTAGGAATTATTGCTTCTTGAGATTCATCAGAAATCTCTTTTTCGCGAGGTGTGATTATAGGTATTCAAACTAGTAAAAAAATCTTTATTGTGCATGTATACTATATTTCTCCGTGAAATTGAGGTTACACTAAGCCCCCGAAAACTCACTGTAAACATATACTCCATGGCCATGTCATATATGGAATTGTCAATTCGTTTGAATGAATCGCTTTCTGGCACACAATGTATGCATGGCACAACGTACCAAAGAATCATAACTCTAGTGTGTTCATGTTAGCCATCTGGTCTATTTGCCACTTTTGCCACACATGACTAGATGAATTTGAACGGTCACACCAAACTAAAATGTTTTCCACTGTTGAAAGACGAACATGACTAATGCAATAGAGATTAAACTACCATGCCAATCTAACATACAGTACACAGACATCAAATTTAAACAAATTGTTACAAGTAGTGTTTGTATGGTGGGAGGTGCATGGACGGATTAAACAACGCGAGCTCGAGTGGGAGGTGGACGGATAGCTTGCGCCGGACATGGCAAGGTGTGTGGAGAGCAACTTACACTACAAGGAAACAGCTAATCATCGGCGTAGCGATTTTGGGATCACCGGCGAGAAACGCCCACGTCGGTAACCTCACGCCAGTGCTATCTAAGATCACCGGCGAGTGCGAGGCCACGCGGTGATAGTTTGGATTCACCGGCGTGTGGGTGACCACGTCAGTGTCGTATGGAGATTACTGGCGTGCGTGGTCACGCCAGTGATTAATTTTCGGAAATTAAAAAAATCTGCTGTTATTGAATTTAATAGACCACAATTATCAGCAAAATACACAGAAACATGAACATAAACATTAACAGAAATAGCACATGCAGTAGCTGTTGCACTCAACAAAGTTGTTATAGAATGTTCATCTATCTAACTTATCATATCTCTAGCTAGCTAGTCACTAAGTGTTTTCATCACCTGAAACTCATCATAGCTAGCTAGTCACTAAGTGTCTCGATCACCTCAGGCTCAGGCATGTCACCAGAACTGTCGTAGTTGTTGGCAGAACTGTCGTAGTTGTTGACAGGCTCATACGTGAAATAGGTAGAGACGTCACTATGGTCGAGAAAGAAGGTGCAACTCTCATTAGGTTCCATGCCGTAGCGAATAGCAAGTTCTGTCCAACTAGCGCCACTGAAGTATGCCAGGCCCATCGTGTTGGTGCACAAAACTCTGAAACTTCGGGTGGGCGCTGTCCTCTGGACCAAGTTAACCTCAAATGTCCTGTGGTCGCGCCGAAGACAACACCCACATGCTCCAAGAAGTCACGTCTAGCACTGCACGGGATGTTCTTCGAAAAACAACAATTAGACATTAGTGTTATTATAAGGCCACAATAAGAGAACATTTCACAGGCTATGTCATACTCAGTCTCAGAGTCATCCTTACTATCCTGTGAATCAAAGTCATCGGTGTAATACAAGCCTCATATATTATTGCCAAAACAAGGCAAAAAGAGTGCCAACAGGACCATGTACTAATACAAGCACTCAAATTGTATATAGTACAAGGTACTGTAGATACTCTTTTTTCTCTAACATGACATCGTTTAAATCATCGGCCTCTAACATCTACAACAACATGGATAAAAAGACGATAAAAAGATGCCTCATATGAAGAGAACACACCATAAACTTCCAAGTGTCGGAACTAAAGGACCAAGAGAAATGTATAACGAATCTTGTTGTACATGTCAGTAGGTCCTTTAGACCAACACTCGAACAGATAATGCATAAGAGTCTAATCATTGGCATATGCATTTAACAATCACCCACGATGCAAGAAAATTAACGAATTCGATACTTAAATTAACGAGATGCATAAAAAGGTGCCTCATATAAATAAAGATTGCACACCATGAACTTCCAAGTGTCGGAACTAAAGGACGAAGAGAAATGTATAACCAATATTGTTATACATGTTAGTAGGTCATTTAGACCAACACTCGAACATATAGATAATGCACAACAGTCTAATCATTGCCACATTATGGTAACAAGCACAGACGATAATGCACAACAGTCTAATCATTGCCACATTATGGTAACCAGCACAGACGATGCAATACTAGCCTCATATATCATTGCCAAAACAAAGCAAAAGAATACCTACAAGACTAGGTACTAATACAAGCACTCAAATTGTATATAGTACAAGGTATTATAGATACTCTTTTTTTCTTTAACATGACATGGTTTAAATCATCGGCCTCTAGTACATCTACAAGAAAATGGATAAAAGATGTCTCGAATTGATAGTGCTAAACATAGCATGCGGATTGATATGTTTACCAACAACTATGAACAAGAAAATAGGCTCATGACATGTCGAATTCAAACATACCATGCGAGTTAGAACATTCTCTTGAAAAACTACGCCAAACTTCCTATTCATGCACTCGGGATAGCCCCAATCCTCACACTAATACATTTTGCTGCATATTATACATATACCAACATTAGGAGAGTACATTAAACAAGAAGTAGTCTAAACATGACATAGATAGAATAAGTTGCATATTATACAGGAACATAAAACATTAGTCTAAAACAACAATCGAAACTAGACTCATAGATAAGTCTAAACAACAGTCGAAACTAGAGTCTACATAGATAAGTCTAAACAACAGTCGAAACATGCATCATCGAATCTATGGGTCGGCCCTCGCAACCTGAGCCTAGAATATCGGGTCGTCTGTGTCATCGGTATCCTCGCTACCCACGGCTGACCCGAAGAAGTGCGAAACGGAGGTATGCCGTCCCGCCTATTGACCTCGACCCAGTGCCTAGGGTCGGTGTCGGGATAAGCATCGGGGTTCGGAGACCCGAACAACTGCTGTAGCTGCTGCTCTGCCTCCTCCCACTCATGCTGCCGCCGATCTCGCCGCTCCTGCGCTGCCACGCCTGCTGCCGCTCCTGCCGCCGCTGCTCAAAGACGGAATCCCAGTCCTTCTCCCACTCCTCCTGCTGCTCCTCCTCCCTCCAGATCCCAAGGGAAGTGATGTCCTCGTCAGAAGGACCGGCGCCGTGGGAAGGACCGACGACGTGGGAAGGACTGGCGACGTCAAAAGGACTGGCGCCGAACTGCTAGTAGGACATCAAGTTCGGCTCGTCCTGCAAGAGACGCCTCACATACGGGTCGTCGTGGGGGCGCACGTTGCGACGTGCGATCTGCGCCTCAGTCAACTGGTGCTCCTTCTCCTTGGCCATGTCCACCTGTCTGATCCCATGCGGTATGTTGTCATCCACACGGTGGCGATCCGCAGGGTAGTGGTGGCTCTAAGTTGACGAGGGAATATCTCCCCGGCAATAGTGCCAGAAACAATGCTTGTACGTCACACGTCAGTTGGGAACCCCAAGAGGAAGGTATGATGAGTGCAGCAGTAAGTTTTCCCTCAGTATGAAACCAAGGTTTAATCGAACCAGTAGGAAAACGAGGTTTGCTTCGAAGGTGTTGGTGAAGGAGTGTAGTGCGGCGCAACACCAGGGATTCCGGTGCCAACGTGGAACCTGCACAACACAATCAAATTACTTTGCCCCAACTTAACAGTGAGGTTGTCAATCTCACCGGCTTGCTGAAAACAAAGGGTTAAACGTATCGAATGGAAAATGATGTTTGTTTGCATAAAACAGTAGAGAACAATGATTGCAGTAGATTGTATTTCAGATGTAAAAGAATGGACCGGGGTCCACAGTTCACTAGTGGTGTCTCTCCAATAAGATAACTAACATGCTGGGTAAACAAATTACAGCTGGGCAATTGACAATTGATAAGTGCATATAACATGCATGTGTGAGCTGTGGTGTCTACTATGAGATTCATTTGGGCATTACGACAAAGTACATAGACCGCTATCCAGCATGCATCTATGCCTAAATAGTCCACTTTCCGGTTAACATCCGTACCCCTTCCAGTATTAAGTTGCAAGCAACAGACAATTGCATTAAGTAATGTGCGTAATGTAAACAATACATTCATCCTTGAATAAAGCATTGCTGTTTTACCCCTAGTGGCAACAACACATCTACAACCTTAGAACTTGCTGTCACTATCCCAGGTTAAATAGAGGTTGAACCCAACTATCATGCATAAATACCCCCTCTTGGAGTTACAAGTATTCACTTGGCCAAGGCTTCAACAAGTAACGGAGAGCATGCAAGATCACAAATGACATAGACATGATAATATAATATTCAGCTCCACATAGGTATCAATATAAGTCAGATCCCAGCAAACACAACATGTAGCATTACAATAAGATGATCTTGATCATGATAGGCAGCTCACAAGATCTAAACATGATGGCACAAGTGGAGAAGACAACCATCTAGCTACTGCTATGGACCCATAGTCCAAGGATGAACTACTCACGCATCACTCCGGAGGCGGGCATGGCGATGTAGAGCCCTCCGGTGATGATTCCCCTCTCCGGCAGGGTGCCGGGAAGAGCTTCAGAACCCCCCGAGTTAGGGTTGACGACGGCGGCGGCAGCGAATATGTTCTGGATGAAAGGCTCGGTGTTTTAGGGTTTTCGTCTCGGGGAATAAATAGGCGAAGGGGCGATGTCGGCGGACCCCCGAGGGGCCCAAACCACCAGGCGCGGCGGGGGCCCACCCGCGCCGGTGGTTTGGCCACCTCGTGGCTCTCCTTCGTCTCTCCTTCGGACTCCGTGTACGTGCTGGAAAAATAGGGACTTGGCCTTTTGTTTCGTGCAATTCCGAGAATATTTCCAGAAGTAACTTTCTGAAACCAAAAACAGCAGAAAACAGGGAACTGGCACTGTGGCATCTTGTTAATAGGTTAGTCCCAGAAAATGCATAAAAGTGATATGAAGTGTATATAAAACATGTAGCAAATGGTATAATATAAGCATGGAACAGCAGAAATTATGGATACGTTGGAGACGTATCAAGCATCCCCAAGCTTAGTTCTACTCGTCCTCGAGTAGGTAAAACGATAACAACAAATAATTTCTGAGGAGACATGCTTTCACACAATCTTGATCAATATATTGCAAGGCTCATGTCATGAATGAAGTGACTCAAAGCAATGATCTATAGTTTGCTAACAAATAGATAAAGAGTAAACAATGAATCATATAAGCAAAAACTTTTCATGAATAGTACTTTCAAGACAAGCATCAAAAAGTTTTGCATAAGAGGTAACTCATAAAGCAATAGATTCAAAGTAAAAGGCATTGAAGCAACACAAAGGATGATTAAGTTTCAGCATTGCTTTCAACTTGTAACATGTATATCTCATGGATAGTTGTCAACATAAAGCAATATAACAAGTGCAATAAGTAAATATGTAAGAATCAATGCACACAAAGTTGACACAAGTGTTTGCTTCTAAGATAGAAAGGAGTAGGTAAACTGACTCAACATAAAGTAAAAGATAGGCCCTTCGCAGAGGGAAGCAGGGATTAAATCATGTGCTAGAGCTTTTTAAGTTTTCGAAAGCATATAGAGAGCACAAAATAAGTATTTGAGAGGTGTTTGTTGTTGTCAACGAATGGTAGTGGGCACTCTAACCCCCTTGTCAACCAGACTTTCAAGAGCGGCTCCCATGAAGGACGTTATCTCTACCAGCAAGGTAGATCATCCCTCTTCTCTTTTGTTTACACATGTATTTTAGTTTCTTTATAGATGACACTCCTCCCAACCTTTTGCTTACACAAGCCATGGCTAACCGAATCCTCGGGTGCCTTCCAACATTCACATACCATGGAGGAGTGTCTATTTGCAAATTAAGTTGCTTACTGATAAATCAGGGCAAAACATGTGAAGAGAATTATTAATGAAAGTTGTAATTAATTGGGGCTGGGCACCCCGTTGCCAGCTCTTTTTGCAAATTATTGGATAAGCGGATGTATATGCCACTAGTCCAGGTGAAAGTCTGTCAGAAGTAAATGACAAGATTGAAAGATAAAACACCACATACTTCCTCATGAGCTATAAAACATTGACACAAATAAGGAGTAATAAAGTTTTGAATAGTTTAAAGGTAGCACATGAAATATTTACTTGGAATGGCAGGAAATACCACATAGTAGGTAGGTATGGTGGACACAAATGGCATGGGTTTTGGCTCAAGTTTTGGATGCACGAGAAGCATTCCCTCTCAGTACAGAGTTTAGGCTAGCAAGGTTGTTTGAAGCAAACACAAGTATAAACCGGTACAGCAAGAATCACATAAAAACATATTGCAAGTATTATAAGACTCTACACTGTCTTCCTTGTTGCTCAAACATTTTACCAGAAAATATCTAGACCTTAGAGAGAACAAATATGCATCCCAAGTCTCAACAAGCTCTACGGTAGTTCTCCACTACTAGGCTTTAACTACATGATGCAAGAGCTTAAACATGATCTACTTGAGAGCTCAAAACAATTGCAAAGCATCAAATCGAAACAAGACAATGATCTACAAGAATGCATATGTCTTTTCCAATACCAACTACTACATGTAGCATTTTCTTTCTTCCAAACAAACACCAATCAATTTATTTAAACATAAACTCTCCAAATGATAATATAATGCAGCAAGAGAGTATTTATAAACAAGTGCTAACAGCTCGAAGAGATGCATGAAAAACAGGAGCTAAAAGCACTGCAGTAGCTAGTTAAGAATACTCAACAAATATAAGTGAAGAACATGAGTATTCACATGAAAAAGCGGAGCGTGTCTCTCTCCCACACAAGGATTGCTAGGATCCGAATTTATTCAAACAAAAACAAAAATAAAAACACACAGACGCTCCAAGTAAAGCGCATAAGATGTGAAAGAATTAAAATATAGTTTCACTAGAGATGACCTGATAAGTTTGTTGATGAAGAAGGGGATGCCTTGGGCATCCCCAAGCTTAGACGCTTGAGTCTCTCTGAATATGGTTGGGATGAACCACGGGGGCATCCCCAAGCTTAGGCTTTTCACTCTTCTTGATCACATAATATCACCCTTCTCGCTTGATCCTTGAAAACTTCCTTCACACCAAACTCAAGACAGTTCTCATTAGAGGGTTAGTGCATAATCAAAAATTCTCATATTCTGTAATGATACAATCAATCCCAAAGCTTCTGGACATTAGCTACAGCCACCAATGCTTTGTGGAGCAAAGAAATCCACACAAACACAGTAAAAGAGCGAATGCAAAACAAAAGGCAGAATCTGTCAAAAACAGAACAGTCTGGAATGACGAATTTTTTCGAGGCACTTAAGTTGCTCAGATGGATCTGGCCTAAAATAATGAAAGTTGCGTACATATCTCAGGAATATGCGTGATTTTTCTCAGAATTTTTTGAATTTTCTACAGGGAGATAAGCTCAAATCCGTGACAGCTAAAAATCTGTCACTGCGCAGAAATCCAAATCTTGCATCAACTTTCAATATAGAACTTTACTTGGCACAACATTGCGATAAAATAAAGATACAAAGGAGTTGCTACAGAAGTAACAAAACTCCTTGACTCAAAGAAAACAAAAATAACAGCAAATAAAAACGATGGGTTGTCTCCCATAAGCGCTTTTCTTTAACGCCTTTCAGCTAGGCGCAGAAAGTGAAAATCAAGTGTTGTCAAGTGGCAAATCATTCAAATCATCAAAAGCTTCTTCCAACACACAGCTTGTAACAATGGGTATCTTAGATGTTCCTGGAGGTGTTTCATTACCTTTAACCGTACTAAAAGTTTTATCAATTTTAAGCTCATAATGAGTCTTTGGTTTTGGCACTTTAGGAACATACATAAACTTTTGCTCTCTACCCACATAAACTTTCTCCTTTTTAGACTTAAGAGAAGTAAAGGTTGAACTTAAGGTTTCAATAGCTTCCTCTAACTCATCAATTCTATGATTTTGGGTGTCATGGATATTATTATCCTCAAGAACAGTGATTCTTTCATTGATGGTGGCTATTGATTCATTAGTCTTACCAATACAATCAAGAAAATTTGGAAAAAAATTCTCCATAGAGTCTAACTTATTTATAACATCCTCCAAGGTGATCTCAATTTTAATATCTTTAGTGGGTGGTGTTCCTACCAAACTTTCAATAATATTACAGGCTTCTAAAGCAGGAGTACCCAAGAAATTTCCACCTGTAAGAGTGTCTAGAACATACCTATACCAACTAGAGATACCAACATAAAAGTTCCTAAGGAGGATAGTGGTAGAGTGTTTCTTAGTACATCTATGATGAGCATCACTAATTCTATACCAAGCATCTTTCAAATTTTCACCTCCTAGTTGCCTAAAAGAACGAACTTCAACTTCAGGAGCATTCATTTTGAAAAACAAAATCAAACCGAATTAAACAAGTAACTAATTTTTTTGTGTTTTTGATAAAGAGAGCAAACAAGACTAAATAAAAATAAACTAAGCAAGACAAATAACAAAGTAAAGAGATTGGGTGTGAGAGACTCCCCTTGCAGAAGCAATTCGGTTTTCCCCGGCAACGGCGCCAGAAAACGTGTTGGTGGCTCTAAGTTGACGAGGGAATATCTCCCCGGCAATAGTGCCAGAAACAATGCTTGTACGTCACACGTCAGTTGGGAACCCCAAGAGGAAGGTATGATGAGTGCAGCAGTAAGTTTTCCCTCAGTATGAAACCAAGGTTTAATCGAACCAGTAGGAAAACGAGGTTTGCTTCGAAGGTGTTGGTGAAGGAGTGTAGTGCGGCGCAACACCAGGGATTCCGGTGCCAACGTGGAACCTGCACAACACAATCAAATTACTTTGCCCCAACTTAACAGTGAGGTTGTCAATCTCACCGGCTTGCTGAAAACAAAGGGTTAAACGTATCGAATGGAAAATGATGTTTGTTTGCATAAAACAGTAGAGAACAATGATTGCAGTAGATTGTATTTCAGATGTAAAAGAATGGACCGGGGTCCACAGTTCACTAGTGGTGTCTCTCCAATAAGATAACTAACATGCTGGGTAAACAAATTACAGCTGGGCAATTGACAATTGATAAGTGCATATAACATGCATGTGTGAGCTGTGGTGTCTACTATGAGATTCATTTGGGCATTACGACAAAGTACATAGACCGCTATCCAGCATGCATCTATGCCTAAATAGTCCACTTTCCGGTTAACATCCGTACCCCTTCCAGTATTAAGTTGCAAGCAACAGACAATTGCATTAAGTAATGTGCGTAATGTAAACAATACATTCATCCTTGAATAAAGCATTGCTGTTTTACCCCTAGTGGCAACAACACATCTACAACCTTAGAACTTGCTGTCACTATCCCAGGTTAAATAGAGGTTGAACCCAACTATCATGCATAAATACCCCCTCTTGGAGTTACAAGTATTCACTTGGCCAAGGCTTCAACAAGTAACGGAGAGCATGCAAGATCACAAATGACATAGACATGATAATATAATATTCAGCTCCACATAGGTATCAATATAAGTCAGATCCCAGCAAACACAACATGTAGCATTACAATAAGATGATCTTGATCATGATAGGCAGCTCACAAGATCTAAACATGATGGCACAAGTGGAGAAGACAACCATCTAGCTACTGCTATGGACCCATAGTCCAAGGATGAACTACTCACGCATCACTCCGGAGGCGGGCATGGCGATGTAGAGCCCTCCGGTGATGATTCCCCTCTCCGGCAGGGTGCCGGGAAGAGCTTCAGAACCCCCCGAGTTAGGGTTGACGACGGCGGCGGCAGCGAATATGTTCTGGATGAAAGGCTCGGTGTTTTAGGGTTTTCACGTCTCGGGGAATAAATAGGCGAAGGGGCGATGTCGGCGGACCCCCGAGGGGCCCAAACCACCAGGTGGCGCGGCTGGGGCCCACCCCGCCGGTGTGGTTTGGCCACCTCGTGGCCTCTTCGTCTCTCCTTCGGACTCCGTGTACGTGCTGGAAAAATAGGGACTGGCCTTTTGTTTCGTGCAATTCCGAGAATATTTCCAGAAGTAACTTTCTGAAACCAAAAACAGCAGAAAACAGGGAACTGGCACTGTGGCATCTTGTTAATAGGTTAGTCCCAGAAAATGCATAAAAGTGATATGAAGTGTATATAAAACATGTAGCAAATGGTATAATATAAGCATGGAACAGCAGAAATTATGGATACGTTGGAGACGTATCAGGTAGTTCAGATCCTTATCCTTCTTCTTATCCCCGTACTCGCGTGCGGCAAAATAATCATAGGCGCGCGCCGCCTCCTCCGGTGTATCGAACTCGCGTACGGCAAAATAATCATAGGCGCGCGCCGCCTCCTCCGGTGTATCGAACTACCCAGCCCAGTGCTTCCTCTTGTTTATATGGATTTGACATCCATACACGTTCCGGCCAAGCTTCTTCCTAAAATACGCCCTCACACCCTTAAACCTCATTCCGTGGAAACTAAAACATATTAAAAAGATATTCCTTAGAATCAAAAAACACAACTAATAGAAATATAAAAAACTACACAACTAAATTATCTATAATCTACAACTACACAACTAGACTACAAACTATCTAAAACGACACAATAAGATTATCTACAACTACACAACTATATACTTCAAACTACACAACAAAATTATCTAGAAACTACAAATACATCTCCTAAAAATCTAGATTTAATGTGACAATCTAAAACAATTAAATCTAACAATCTAGTTAGAACTATAACAATATAACAATATAAATATAAACTACACTAATTAAATCTAACTAAATCATCTAACAATATAATGTGACAATCTAAAACAACTAAATCTAACAATCTAACAATATAGTTCTAAACTACACTAACTAAATTATCTAGATTAAAGTACGGTAACTAAAGTATGTAGAATCTAAACTACACTAACACTCACGGTGGCGGAGACGGCGGCGTCGGTGCGGGCGGGGACGGCGGCGTCGGGCACGGGCGAGGTTGAGCGTCGGCGGGGAAGGCGGCATCGGGCACGGGGTGAGGTCGACGGAGGCGAGACCGGGGGCGGCGTCGATGCGGCGGGGACGGCGGCATCGACGGAGGCGGGGCTGGGGCGGCGTCGATGCGGCGGGGAGGGCGGTG
Organism: Poa pratensis; assembly: GCA_947311845.1. Lineage (NCBI taxonomy): Eukaryota > Viridiplantae > Streptophyta > Magnoliopsida > Poales > Poaceae > Poa > Poa pratensis. The sequence continues at coordinate 33,462,684 of CAMZMU010000040.1, forward strand.
TCGACGAAGGCGGGGCCAGGGCGGCAATGCGAACGCGTCGGCGAGGGAAGGGACGCGGCGGCGCCGGGGAGGGGAGCGTCGGCGGGGAGGGAGAGGAGAGGAGAGGGAGCGCGCGATGTGGTTTTGGGAACTGCGGCGGGGAGAGAGAAGGGGGATTAGGAGGCCGACCGGCGCGGTTATTATTTTTTTAATTTTTTTAGTTGGTTTTGGCAGTTTTTTATCAACAATATGCATATTTTATCAAAAAAATTATCAACCAAATTGAATGTATTAAATATGCATATTTTATCAACAGAGAATGTTTTTTATAAAAAAAAATTATCAACCAAGTTGTAGACAATGTTTTTTTATTGTTTCAAACTAGTGTGAAACAGAAAAAAATAGTTATAGTACAAATATGATTACGGCCGTGCCAAACAACTCACGCCAGTGATATGATGGGCCCGTAGCGCGTGCCGTACCATATACTATTACCGGCATGTTCTTTAGCAGCCACATCAGTGAATAGACAAGAAGTTACCGGCGTGTCTTGCTAGTCCCACGCCAGTAATACATTTCACCGTGACAACTTTTTTGGGCCCACAAATCACCGGCGTGGCTCTAAGATGTCCACGCCGGTGATTCCACGGTAACACCGGCGTGGAAATATTCACACGCCGGTGATTAGCTGTGGAATTTGGTCCCAGCAGATCACCGGCGTGGGAGTTAAGTGACCCGCCGGTGATTACAAGCGGCTATTAGCTGTTTCCTTGTAGTGTTACCACACCGTGGCGAGGAGCGGGAATAGGGAAAATGGTTAGGTTTCGGAGGGAGGCAGCGCGGGGCATCTTATAGAGGAGGGAAAAGCGCTCGATGCCTCCTCTACCGCTCGATTGAGCTCGCCTTTGACGTGGCTATGCTGGCAGTGTTTTTTTTGCCCGATTTGGATGCAGTAGCGTGACGGAAGGACGACGATGGCGCGGTTCCATACTGGAACGGGGAGTTGGGCCATGGGCCTGCGCGAGTCGGGCTAGGAAGGCTAGTTGCGACCATTTTTTCCTTCAAGAACGAAATTCCCATTTTTAACTCCTTGTTTTTATGATCAGTTCCAAAAGATTTTGAATTTGAGGAGATAAGAAAAGATATTTGAACTCAAACAAATTGTGTAACCACCTGCAAGTTTAAGAAACAAAACTTCCAAGCTTAACCAAGTTGTTTCTCCTGGAAGATACTTTTCAAAAAGAGGAGAAGAGAGGAAGAGAGAGAACAAGAGTGCAAAGTATGACACGACACAAGAGATATCATTTATGTAATATTTGTTTCAAGTGTGACATGGTGAAGTGATATGATGACGATGTTTTCATAGTGCAATTAACAAGCATAAAATAAAAGGTAGTCATACTTTGGATCTTACAGGTATGAAGTATTCTACCTGAAAATTTGTCATGGGTTTCCATTCTATTATGGACCGTGCTAATAAGGGCACGTGTCCCAGATTAGTTTTTCATGGGCACGTATAGGATATGGCAAGTGAGCCATGCATGCATGCAGCCACGTAGATTCTTTTTGGTTTTCAAACTTTGAAATGTTTTATCTCTTAAATCGTAAATCCGTTTTCATAATTGGCTTTGTCGTGACGAGATTTTCGAAACTAGATCTCATGTTGATATGCTTTGGCAACTTTTTGTCTGACCGGAGTTACCAGATTATAGTTACTTGGTCACCAGTAAAATCAAGTTGGTTACCAGGTTAAATTTAAATGATTTTATTAATTTGTGAACTTTGTTTCGTATCGATGTGAGCCTTTACTGATGGTATTGACATGTTTTACATGCTTAGAGTGGATAAATACTCACTCTATCGACATGTAGATTAGTGCTACGATAAAAAACATGTAAAATTTACCTGGTAATTGTATATTATTATTTGGTTGGTAACTCTCAAATACTAATATGGTAACTACGGTACTATAATCTGGTAACTGGCGAAGAAAAAAAGTTCGTCGAAACATATTAAGATGAGATCTTGTTTTAAAATGCTCATCGAGACAAATCCAGCGGTGAAAACAGATCATCAATTAGATTAACGATTCAAAAGATAATTTATTTTAAATTTTCGGATTGTGGAAATATTCTTTACATGCATGCACACGTTGCTCTCTATCCTTACAGGAATTTAGGGATGGATGCACCCCGGACTGAATAGTTTCGTGGGGGCACGTCCCTTTGCTAGAATAATCGCTCTATTATACATATATGATTTAATAATCTAGACAACATATCTATTGGTTAAATGCACAAACATTCCAGATTGATAAATTTAGCTCCTTGAATACTATATATGGTCAAATGAATGTTGCATATTCATGTTAGGCATAATCTATTTTAAATGGTTCTTACATTCTTACCGTCTGGGGAGGAGGGCAATTTCCCCCCACAACCACACCCCCACCCCTGACCCTAATTTTACAAAATAATATATGTCTTTGAATTATACTGGTAGTCAGTTTTGTTTGTACCCAACTTACTCTTGAATGTAGAACTCCAACACAATTCCAGATGACACATGTCGTGCAGTTGATGGACTCTAGCAAATGTAGATATTGAAATAAAGAAAGATAATTAATGAGAAGGTAAAGAAAGGAAAAGTAGGATCTCATGAACGTTAGCTGGAACTTCCTCCGTTCCCAAATTAATTGTTGTTGATTTAGTACAATTGAAACGGATGATATTCTAGATCCAATATGTGATTAAATAGCCAATATGTAATTGCTGGTTCCGATGATCCCATCCATTAAGAAATAAGATATTCTAGATCCACCTACACAAGCATATTGTATAAAGTGAAAATAAAGAACTAGAAATTGTAGATCCACCTACACAAGCATATTGTGCAGTTTACCATATTATTTCTTGTATTTCTCTATTGATCCATGTCTCTTGTCACCAACTATGTTTTTTTCTTCCGCAGGCTCAGTCTCGGGCAAATCCGTAGCTGCTTGGTCACTCAAATCCTGCAACCGGCGGTCGCTGCTTCATGGGGTCTGATGACGTGAAACACACGTTCGTTGGGAGACCCCAAGAGGAAGGTATGAAGCAGTGCTGCAGCAAGTTTTTCCCTCAGTAAGAAAACAAGGTTGTCTGATCCAGGAGGAGTAGGACCACTTCAAAAGGTTGTTGTTGGAGCCGTTGCTCGATCACCAACGTGGAACCTGCACACAACACAATCAAACTAATTTGCCCCAACGAAACAGGAAGGTTGTCAATCTTCCCGGCTTGCAATAACAAAGGATTAAACGTATGGTGTGAAAAATAGTATTTAATTGCAGGAAGTAAAAGAGAACAATTGTTTGCAGTTGGTGGTTTTATCAGTGTAAAAGAATGGACCGGGGTCCACAGTTCACTAATGGTCTCTCACCATAAAGATAAATAACATGTTGGGTAAACAAATTACAGCTGGGCAATTGATAAAATAGTGAGTGCATGACAATGCATATAAATGACAAGATGTCTACCATGATATATAATTGGGCATTACGACAAGATACATAGACCGTTATCCAACCGCATCTATGACAAATAATCCACTGTCAGGTTAACATCCGTGTCCCCCGTTGGTATTAAGTTGCAAGCAACGGATAATCCCATTAAGTAATGTGCATAATGTAAACAATACATATGACCGTAGACATAGCATTGTTATGTTATCCCTAGTGGCAACAGCACATCCACAACCTTAGATGTTGCTGTCACTCGCCCAGATTACTGGAGGCATGAACCCACTATCTAGCATAAATACCCCCTTGGAGTTACAAGCATCTACTTGGCCAAATCATCTACTTGTAACGGAGAGCATGCAAGATCATAAATAACTTGTAACATAGATTAATAATCAACTTGATCATAATATTCAATATTCATCGGATCCCAGCAAACACAACATGTAGCATTACAATAAGATGATCTTGATCATGTTAGGCAGCTCACAAGATCTAAACATGATAGTATAAAGTGGAGAGACAACCATCTAGCTACTGCTATGGACCCGTAGTCTAAGGATGAACTACTCACGCATCACTCCGGAGGCAGGCATGGCGATGTAGAGCCCTCTGGTGATGATTCCCCTCTCCGGCAGGGTGCCGGGAAGAGATTCTGAACCCTCCCGAGCTAGGATTGACGACGGCGGCGCCTCTGGAACTTTTCGTGGAATATGACTCGGGAATTTAGGGTTTTCCAGACGGAGGAATAAATGGGCGAAAGGGCGGCGTCGGAGGCCACCCGAGGGGCCCACACCACCCCTCGGCACGTCAGGAGGTGGGGCCACGCCCAGGCATGGTGTGGCCGCCTCCTGGCGCTTCTCTGTATCTCCTTTGGACTCCGTGGACGTGTCGGTGAAATAGGGACCTCCGTTGATTTTCGTCCAATTCCGAGAATATTTTCTTAACAACTTTTCTGAAATACAAAAACAGCATAAAACAGAAACTGACACTGTGGCATCTTGTTAATAGGTTAGTCTCAGAAAATGTATTAAAATGATATGAAGTGTATGTAAAACATGTAACAATTGGTACAATATCAACATGGAACATCAAAAATTATAGATACGTTTGAGACGTATCAGCATCCCCAAGCCTAGTTTCTACTCGTTCTCGAGTAGGTAAACGATAAAACAAAATAATTTTTGAAGTGACATGCTACCATCATAATCTTGATCAAATAGTATTGTAAGGCACATGTAAATGAATGAAGTGATCCAAGTCAATGGTCTATAGTTTGCTACCTAATAGATAATGAGTAAACAACTGAATCATACAAGCAAAACTTTTCATGAAAAATACTTTGGAGACATTGCATCCACAGGTTTAAATAAGAGTTAACTCAAAAAGCAATAGACTCTAGAAAATGGTATTTAACCAACACAAAGGAAGATTTAAGTTTCAGCGTTTGCTTCAACTTTCAACATATTTATGTCATGGATATTGTCAACACAAAGCAATATAATAAATCAAATATGTAGCATATAAAAATTGTTGTACCAAAGTTGACACTAGTGTTTGCTTGTGGAAGATAGAAAGAAGTAGGAAAACTGACTCAACATAAAAGTAAAAGAAAGACCCTTCGCAGAGGGAAGCAGGATTAAATCATGTGCTAGAGCTTTTTAGTTTTTGAAATCATATAGAGAGTAAAAAAAAGTTTTGAGAGGTGTATGTTAATTGGTCAACGAATCAGTAGTGGAAAGTACAATATGACCCCGGCCAAACAGACTTTTAAGAGCGGCTCTCATGAAGGACGTTATTTCTACCAGCAAGGCAGATCATCCCTCTTTTTCTCTTTGGTTTACACATGCACATGTTTCACTGAGTATTCAGTTGACAAAATGTGAAGAGATTAAGCGGTTAAAGTTGTAATTAATTGGAACTGGGCACTGTAGCGCCCCGACCGCGGAACTATACAGTGATGCCGTGTGTCACCGATTAAGCGATACAAACTGAGGTTACGGGTTTACCAATCCCCGGCCAAAACCTTTGGCAGGCGTTGCTCGAAATGGATCATCGGCAACGCAACACCCCGATTGATGCCTTAACGTAGGCACAACTATCAATGCATAATAGAGAGATCAAGACTTGTGGAACAACTGGCACATTACAGACTTTACGACTCAAAGCATTATAGTTCAACTCTTATAATAGAGAAAGATAGCAAATATTACAACCAGAGGTCACAGACCCAACAGTACATCAAGCGGAAGCAAATTAAGTTGTTCTAACAACAAGATCCAAATTCTGGCCTAAGAGGCCTACAGATAAACATCCCAACGCCAGCTGTTCCGGAGATGTCCCAAGCTGCCACCTGGGAACCCCAGACTATTCGTCGACGTCCACAAAGAACCCACCTTCGAGGTCGATGAAGTCCTCATCTGAAAGAATCAACAAAGCAACGTTGAGTTCGACGAACTCTGCAAGATTATTAGAGCTACTAGCTCGATGATTGGCTTGCAAAGGTTTTATGGCTGTTTTGCATAAAGGTAGTTTTTTTAGAAAAGACATAACTCCATGGCATCGACTAATCAGAATACTTTCAAAGGGGTAAGAAGTAAACTCTTTTCTTCTGATCATCTTCAACAACCACCAACATCAAACACTGCACCTATCTACTAAGGCACCTCCCCGAATCACCCTCGAGGAAGTCAACCTTGCAGTCTTGGTAGTACCTTTAGTACTCAGGTTTTAATCATTCCGTTCAAGTTTTCTATGGTCTCTGAATCCGTCACCAAGTCGTCCTTAACCGTGGACACGGCTTTTCGAAAAGATTTACCCTGCAGGGGTGTACTATTTTTAACCACCGGTACCGCCCGGCTCATTGCCTACGCTTAGCTCTCTTCTGGGGAAAGCCGGCTGAGTGGGAACGGTTACAACCTTTACCTTGCTCGAGACTAACCCAGGATCATCAGTGGCGGTAGGACAGGTTCAGTGCCTCCAACACCCTGCCCTGCGGCCACTCATGTTCCTAAACACCACCATCATCATCCCAGTCCAGACCACCATCTTCACGCACGCGCAAATGGAAGTTCAAACTAGAGGACCCTTGGCTAGCCCTTCACAAGTTAGTCGGTCGACGTGGGCTCCATATACCCCACCGATGGAAGCACGCTCATTCTTGGCTCGAAGGGGAGAACTCGCAATTAGGCGGCGAGAACGAGACAACCCACCACATTCCATGTGGCCTCTCATCCCCACCTTTAAGCATGTTTATTTATCGGTATCCACATTTTTCCACCATCATCCGGACATTCCATCAACAGTTCCACAATGAAATATCCACCGGACAAAAGCATTTAACTAAGCATGGCTAAGCATATACATAACATAGTTAAGTAACTCAGGCCAACAAAGCAATCCTATGGATATTAGGAGGGAACAGGTAATGGCATCGGAAACATAATGCAACTAATAGGATACTCTAATCCAACCAAAGTGACATTTGGAACCGCATGCAATATTATAGTGGAGAAAATATTTGCGGAAAACATAGGAGGAGACATGCTCAGAGGGGGATTACGCTTGCCTTGTTCAACGGGCTGGTAATACGGGTCGTCAGGGTATTGTGGAGAAACCCCGACTGATTGATCTATCGATGTATAAGAACACTGAAAAGCACAATCAAAAACCACACCATATAAAACAAGTGCAATGCGCAAGCACATGATGATATGACATTTTAAATGCATCATAAAAGCATTGAACATGACCAACAAGTTAAATGGGGTCCCAATTATATTTATTACATTATTTGGAATCATCCCCATATTTAAACTTAATGGAATTAGCCATTCTTGAAAAGTACAGTACTGAAATATTGCCCAAAAATGAATGCAATTGATGTTACTGGATACCTCATAATTTTGTGAGCATTTTGACATATTAAACACATTTTTCTGATTAACCAATAAAAAGCTATTGCATTTTTAATATTCCAATCAAATCTGCCATTTTAGCAATTCATTTTAAATAACACTAAAACTAATTACACAAGATGGGAAATAAGGTGAAACATGAAGTATATTAGTGGCTTAACATTTTGGTAGCTTAAACTTAATTTTTGGAGCAATATTATTAGAGTTATGAATTTTCTAAATTCATCTTCATTTCTGCCCTTTTTCTGAAATGCAAGAAACATTTATTTCCAGTATTTATTTCAACATGAAATTGACATAAAAAATGTAAAGTTTCTTCCCCTGGTCATTTAGAGACCAAGTTTGCATTTTTCTGATCTATAACTAAAAAGATATGAATTTCCCAAAATGCATTTCTTTTCTGCCATTTTTCTTATTCTAATAAAACATCGAATAAATTAATTTATTTGGAGGTATAAGTTATACCAATAGACAGGTTGTCTTTTTCTGAACATTTTGATATCTTACTTGCAATATTTGGACTAGTATTCAAAAAGATATTGATTTTACAAGTTTATTTGAATTTCTGCCTTTTTCTTTTATTTCTCAGAAAATCCCACCGAAACGTTTTGCACCGGGTGGCTGGCTAGCCACAGCCACTGACGGCTGGGCCCCGAGCCACGCTGGCATCCACGTCCTTAGGCGAGGGCCCACGCTTGCGTTGACCGCGACGATGCCATGCCCGTGGCGCGCTGGACGCGGTGAGCGCCGACGGCGGCGAGCTCGCGCGGGATGGAAAGAACGCGCGAGGGGACGATCTACTGGACGCAAACGACGCCCGCGGCTACGGGCTACCTACTGGCGGTGCCACAGACCAAATGGTCGCCGGCAAATGCTCCGGCGACGAGCTACGGCGGAGGTGCGCTACGGTCACGACGGAGTCTACTGCTACCCGTCGAAATAGAGGGAGAAAAAGAGGATGGCGATGTCCAGAAGGACCGTGAGCTCACCCTCGACGCGTGGGTACTCGCGGCGTTGACGGAGAAGGTCGGGGGCGGTCGTGAGCTTGATTGACGTCCGGTGGCCGGAGAGGAAGAAGACGGCAATGCGGCGGCGATCCCGGGCTCCCCTCTTCGATTCCTTCGACCAGGAGGGCGAGGACGACGTAGCGGAGCTCCCGGTGGTCTTCGATCTGTTCCAGGCGGCCTCAATCGACGGCGATGTGCGACGGCGAGCTCGCTAGGGCTCGGCCATGGCAGAGAAGAGAGAGAGAGAGCGAGCGAGGAAAATATCGGGGAGAGAGAGAGAGCGAGTGGCCTCGTGGTGGTCTTATCTCCTCGCGCTGTCCAGCGACGAGCAGGGGTGAGCACGGCGGCGAGCGGGCGCGGCTCGAGCAGCAAGGCGTGCGCGGTCGCTACAGAAGACGATGACCGTTTTGCAAAAATCCCCCTGAGCTTCTCTGTTTTCTTCCCTTTTCTGTTTCTTTTAAAAAACCAGTAGCATTTCTAGAATTTAATTGAGGCTTTTAAACATTTTATAAAAATCTGAGAAAATTCATGTAGCCTCCCAACAACAGGTAGTAGCACCACAAAAATTGGGGTTGCCAAATAAAAAGTTTTGCATAACTTTTGTTCATAAGGTTTGGGTATGGCATTTTGGTAAAAACCAAAATGAATTTACTTTAGAATTTTTAAAGCAAGTGAAAAATATTTATTTTGAACTCTTGGAACTTCCTTGACAAATATGGATTAGCATTTTTATTTGTGTTTGCCAGAAACAAGCACATTTGGAATTTCAGGGCTTTAATTTAATTGGTGCCCTTGTTTCCATTTGTTTGAATTTGTTTTCATCACTTGGTTGAACTTGAGAACTTAAACCAATGATCGATGCCATGATGCATGCATGAATAGAAAAGTGAAAATTTGGGTCAAATTTTACAGTACCAAAAGTGTGGCTGTTACAAGTCTACCCCCCTTACAGGAATCTCGTCCGAGATTCTAAGATTGCGGAAGGAAGTCGGGATACTCCTCACAAAGACTGGACTCCCTTTCCCAGGTTGCTTCTTCTTCGGAATGGTTAGACCACTGGATCTTGAGGAACTTGGTGGACTTGTTACGGGTCTTCCTTTCTGCTTCATCCAGGATACGAATAGGATGCTCGCGATAAGTGAGATCTTCCTGGATGTCCAGCTCCTCGTAATTGACTCCATGAATAGGATCTTTGAAACAACGGCGAAGTTGGGATACATGAAACAGATCATGCACATTTGGGAATATGACCGGTAATTCCAACTGATAAGAAAGATCTCCTCGCTTGGCCAGAATGGTGAAAGGGCCAACGTAGCGAGGGGCCAATTTTCCCTTGATCCCGAAGCGGCGAGTGCCACGAAGTGGAGAGACGCGGAGATACGCTTTATCACCAATTTCATAATGGATCTCCTGGTGATGCTTGTCATAGTAACTCTTCTGTCGAGACTGGGCAATCTTCAGATTCTCTCATATGATTCTCACCTTCTCTTCAGCTTCATTGATAACATCTGGACCAAAGAGTGCCCTCTCTCCGGTCTCGGACCAATTTAGCGGAGTTCGGCATTGTCTTCCATACAGAACCTCGAATGGGGCCATTCCCAGACTAGCTTGATAGCTATTGTTGTAGGAGAACTCTGCGAAGGGGAGGTACTTCTCCCAATCTTTGCCAAAGGAGATTACACATGCCCTAAGCATGTCCTCCAGAACTTGGTTCACCCTTTCGGTCTGACCGTCAGTTTGAGGGTGGAAAGCGGTGCTAAATTTGAGACGGGTTCCCATGGCTTGTTGGAAACTAGTCCAGAACCTGGAGGTGAACAGACTTCCACGATCAGAGATTATCTTCTTGGGAACGCCGTGAAGTACCACGATCCTAGAAGCATATAGATCTGCCAACTTAGCAGCTGTGATGTTAACACGAACAGGGAGGAAGTGAGCCACTTTTGATAACCGATCAATGATTACCCAGATGGCATCATTTCCCTTAGGAGACTTCGGCAGTCCAGTAATGAAATCCATACCAATTTCATCCCATTTCCACTCAGGGACTGCAATAGGGCGAAGAGTGCCGGCATGCCTTTGATGTTCAGCCTTTACCCTACGACAGGTGTCGCATTCGGCAACATACTTGGCGACTTCCCGTTTCATACGAGTCCACCAGAATCGTTGTCGGAGGTTGAAAGTGCATGTGTTGCCCCATGTGTGGTTTTGGTAATTAATGACAATCCTTATGGACTAATGTTTGCATTGAGATATTCTTGTAGATCTTGTCCATTGGAAAAGGTTGGAGTTCATGTGTTGGACTCTAGAAGATTACATGATGACCAATGCTCTATTCAAGGGTTTATATGAAGAATGGTCATATGTAGAGAAGATGAAGTGCAAGTTCAAGAGAAGCATCTCGAAGAAATCATATGCTTGAAGCTTGCCACCCATTTGGAGATAATGGTCAAGTGAAGATGTTCCTAAGAGTGGCACTCCCATCTTGGTGTATGGGGGAGCAACATTTGAATCTTCACCAAGCAAAGCGCAATCAAGAAAGGTGTTCCAACTTGAGAGAGCAAGATCGTCATCATCGAGCTCAAGTGGAATGCGCAAGGCAAAGGTATGATCTTGATAGGTTTTCTATTTTACCGGTCTCATGTTGTTAGTGGGAGACCGGGTTTTAGGATAGACGGCGTACTATCAAGAGGGGTTCTCAAGTGAGTAACTTGATCGCATCTTTGTGGAGAGCTCATACCTTTGCATACTTGGCATATCATCTTTCTTGGTTCTTATTTGGCTTTTCTCCTTGTTGGGTTTTGGTGCGTGTCGTGATCTTCATGACAAGCCCAAGTTCTTCGAAAACGGATTTCTTATGGAAAACTTGTTGCGTTTTCGTGTTGGAAATATTATAGGTCCACCTTCGAGATAAGGTCCACACCTCCCATGTGTGATATCTCCTCTATATTTGTGACCCTTAATATTTCCAAAGCTTTTGTGGCAAAGCTTTTGTCGTTACCTTTCCAACGCAATTGGATTCACCTGTTTTGGAGTTCATATGCAAAAGTTATTGCATTTCAGGTTTTACAGTTTCTCTGCTCTGGCCGGAAGTTCCGGGTTGGCCCAGAAGTTCCGGCCCAAGGGGCGGAAGTTCCGGCCAGAAACTTCCGGCCGACATTTTTCGAAGCAAATGTGTTCTGTGGTCGGCCGGAGATTTGCCCGGAGTGTTGCCCGGAAGTTCCGGTGGCCGGAAGTTCCGGCCAACTTCCGGCCTAAGTGAAAACTGTGTGGTTTTGAAGGCAACGGCTAGAATTTCTGGAGGGGTATAAATACCCCTCCACCTTCCTCCAGCCAAGTAGCTCGCCCAGATTTCTCTCTCCTCCATTGTTGCAAGCTCATTTCTTTGATATCTCCCAATCCCTCCACCCAAACTCTTTGATCTTTGGAGGATTGAAGGAGAAGACCTAGATCTACATTTCCACCAATCAATATCTCCTCTAAGTGAGGGGAACCTAGTGGATCTAGTTCTTGGAGTTCTTGTGTGGTTCTCCTCTTTGTTCTTCCTCTCTTATTCCCCCATAAGCATTTGTTGCTTTGTTGGAATTTGAGAGTGAAGGATTTGAGCACTTGTGCTCTTGCCTTTTGCATTTGGTGCATCGGTGTGCTCTCCACGAGGATTCGTGGAAGTTGAAAGCTTGTGAACTTGTTACTCTTGGGTCTTCGGGCCCTAGACGCCTTTGTGGTGGTTGGACCCTTGTGTGGTCACTTGAAGCCGTTCGGGAGCCCCCAATCCATTGTGGGTTGTGCCTCGGATTGTTGTTGAGAGCCGTTCGGGAGCCCCCAATCCCATTGTGGGTTGTGCCCGGATTGTTGTTGAAAGGCTCCGGATTCCGCCTCGAAGGAATACCGATAGTGGAAGGTGAACCAAACCTTTGTGGTGCGGTTCATCGGAGAAGAGGGTGAAACCTTTGTGGTTGTTGAACCGTTGTGTCGGTTCACACCTCTCCAACGAGACGTACTCCCTTTCAAGGAGGAACTCGGGAATACATCCTCGTCTCCGCGTGCTTCGGTTATTTCTATACCCGAGCTTTTTACTTATGCACTTTACATTGTGATAGCCTTCGTGCTTGAAGTATTCTATATTGCTATCACCTTGTTGCTTGTCTTGCTTAGCATAAGTTGTTGGTGCACATAGGTGAGCCTAGTTTATTTAGGTTGTTGGCTTGTTAATTTAAACACCTAGTTTTATTCCGCAATTAGCAAGCCTAAACCGGAAAAGTTTTAATCGCCTATTCACCCCCCCCTCTAGGCGACATCTTGTCCTTTCAATTGGTATCAGAGCCTGGGCTCTCTTTTTGGGCTTTACCGCCTAGAGAGTAAAAGATGTCGTTTAGGGAATTAGTGCACGATCCCACTTTCATATTCGATGGCACAAATTATGATGTTTGGAAAATTCGCATGCTTAATCTTTTTAGGGCCATGGGTCCAAATTATATTAAGAGGATTGTGGATGTGGGTTTTTCTCCTCCAAAGGATTCTCAAGAATTATCTTTAGAGGATGAGGAAAACTCTCATCTCGAGACTCTAGTTTCTAATGGTCTTATATGTGTTTTGAGCGATGTAGTTCTTGCTTCAATCATGCCTTTTCGGAACGCTCATGAGCTTTGGACCAAGCTTCAAGATATATATGAAGTGTCCAAAATTATTGAGGATGATTGTTCTCCTTCCACTCCGGCCGTGATGAGTTCACAACTTCTTCCACTTCACCAACATGTGATTTGTCACAAGGTAATGATATGGTGAGTGGTGATAGAAATTGCATTGGTGATGGTGAACTTACTATTGATTATACTTCTTCTCTATCTCATTGCAATGTTCTATCTTTGGACTTAAACTCTTCTAGCACTCCAAATGTCATACATGCTAGAGTTGATAGTCCTTGCATATCATGTAATAGTTGTTTAACTAAATCTCATGATGATATGCTTCATATGTCTTGTTGCCATGAAAACAATACTTCCATATCCTCTATTTCTTGTGTGACTAACAATGTAGAGGAATCCCAACATTTGTTGGAACAAGACATGGACCTAAATGGTGCTTCAAGTAATTCTTCATTCTTTAATCATGTTTGCCTTATGGCTAAGGATTCCGAGGTGTCTCCCACCTCAAATCCAAATTGTGATGATGAGGATGAGGATTCTCATGAAGAAGGTTTTGATTTTGAATCCTTAACCAAGATGGGTGAGATGGTACTTGGTGCTCTCCCCAAAGGTAGTAAAGCTATCCCTCCTCTTTGTGAAATCATTGATTATGTTACTAAGAGTAGGGAATTCATTGAGGATTTGGAAAGTCAATTTGATGAGAAATGTCAAATTGAGAGGGATGACTCTATTACTATAGCTTCCTTGAAAGCTTCTCTTGAAGAAGAAGAAGAACTTAGGTCTTCTCTTGAAGAGAGACTTGAATCTCTTGATGAGTCTAATGATCTTATTATTGCTAAAATCATTAAGGAAAGAGATCATGCCCTTGCTAAATTAAAGTGCTTAAAAAGGAAAAAGTTGAATTTGGTGTTGGCAATGCTAGACTAAGTGAGGACATAGAGAGACTTGACAAAGCTCACAAGGCTTTAGAAAGTGAACACTCTCTCCTTATCAAGTCTCATGATCAACTCCAAACTCAACTATCTAAGAATGATAAGCTTGCCAAATTGTCTCCTTCTATTTCTAATATTAATGATGCTTGTGCTACTAACTCCACTTCTTGTGAAGCATCTATTTTGAAGGAGAATGTTGAGCTAAGGGCTCAACTTGAGTTGCTATCTAGCAAGTATGGGAAATTGGAAGAAAGTCATGAAAAGCTTTCTAGCTCTAATGATGATCTTCTAGCATCCCATGCTAGGCTAAAGTTAGCTCATGAGGCTATTATACAAAGGTAACATCTTGTGAGCCTCATGTGGACAATGGCACAACTTCTACTAAAATGCTTTATTGCCATGTGCTAGTCCTAGTGATTCATCCACTCACATTGCTACATCTTGTGATGAATTACTTTCATTGCCTTGTTGCTCTAACAATGAAGCTTCTACTTCCTCTAGTGTTTTTGTTGATACTAACCATGTAGAGGAACTAAATGAGCTCAAGGCCCAAGTCACTTCTTTGAAGAAAGACTTGGAAAAGCGTCATGTTGGGAAGTCCACACTTGACAATATGTTGAGTGTTCAAAGACGCCCCAATGACAAGAGTGGACTTGGATTCAACTCCAATAACAAGAACAAGTCCAAGTCTATCAAGAAGAACAAGGGCCAAGAACAAGTTAAAGATTCGGCCAAGATTGTTTGCTTCAAGTGCAAAGTTGAAGGGCACCATGTTAGATCTTGCCCTTTGAAGAAGAAGGCTCTTAGTGAGAAGCAACAAGGGAAGAAGCCTCAAGTTCAAACTCAAGTTCCTCAAGTTGAAGAACGACCTCTTCCCAAGAAGAATCAGCTACTCCTCCTCAAGTCAAGATTCCAACCAAGAAGAGAGGAGGAAGTCGATGTTGCTACCTATGCCGTGAGAAGGGTCACCTTGCTTCTTCATGCACAAATGGTACCTTATCCAACCCCATTATATTGATGATGTTTATTCTCTTCGGAAGGATAAGGTTGGCAATGTGTTTGCCAAATATGTTGGTACTCAAAGTGGTGTCAAGAAAAGAACCATTTGGGTTGCCAAACCTATTGTGACTAACCTCTTAGGACCCAACTTGGTTGGGGACCAACAAGCTAAAACTTGATCAATAGGTGTTGTTGGAGGGCATTGGAGACTTGGCTACATCATGAAGAATTAAGGGATCTTCATCAATTATATTCTCTCAAGCCAAGTCATTTGGATTATATTGTTCTACCTCATATCCAATGTTTCCTCCTTGCGGTAACTTTTATTTAAATCATATATACATTGAAAGTTGCTTGCACCCTTGCATGTGTTTGGTTTTGTACCTTGCTAGTGTTTGTATGTGTTGTGCTCTCTACTTACTTATCTTGAGAAATCAAGTATGTGTATGTTGGTTTGCACACCATTTACTTGTTTGAGCCTTATTGCTTTTATTTGATATCTTATCTTGTTGGCTCTCTTTTGAGAGATTAATGGACCATTCCATTTTTGGAGAGTGATATGCTTCGTGCACTTCACAAACCAAAAATGTGTGTACATGAGGAATACCACTTAGTGATGATATATCAATCTTATCTATTCTCTATGTGGTATGTCATGCTCATGAGAAATTCAAATTCTATAATGTCCATTAATTTCTCGAGTTGGTTTTGTTTGCCTCTTGCTTTAAAGAAAATGGATTATCACATTATGGGGGAGTAATAAGCTATGTGCATATTACAAGCCTAGAAAATGTGAACATGTGAGGTATTGCCACCTAGAATTGATATTCTTCATTATCTTATTCCTTTGTGGCATGTTTCTCAAACAAGTTCCTTTTTGCTTAAATGCTTTTGCCTCTCACCGTTGGATCTTGTTTGTGATGGAATTTCTTGATATGGCTTTCCCTAAATATGTTCTCATATATCTCTTTGGGAAACCAATTGCTTCAAGCTACTCCTTGGAGTTGCTTTGCACTATTGCGTGATTTTTGAAGCTATCAAGAATATCTATCTATCTAAGCATGGCTTTTAATTCCTATCCTTTGCCATATGCTTATGTTTTGTGAATATGATCTTGAATATATCTTTGCAATCCACCACCGAGAAATATCTCCATACATTACTTGTCTTGACAAGTGATAATCATATTGTGGTAAATATATTGATCATATTCATTTGGCTCTTGCTTTGAATTGCCTTATTTGATTGCCAAGGATTTGTTTTGATCTAACTCTCGTTTGTCTTCCTTGTTTCTTTGGATCCTTTATTGCTCTACTTGAAATTTGTTTTGTGCTTTCTTGAGTTGGGAAAAGCAATGAACCAATTCTTGTGCATTGATCTTCAAAAGTCATACTTCTTGATAATGCACTATTCTTGGGAAGCTATCCTACTTTGAGTAAAACACCGTCTTTAAATTGGTATTGCAATTTCTTGCCTTCTTGAACATGACTAGTGTCGAATAATATATTTATGGAGAGTGATGATCTCATTTGTGTGCATTTTGTATTCAAATGCAAAATCATAAATAATGCACACATCTTGGGGGAGCAATCCTATATGTTTTTGAACATTAGTTGTCTTCATTTGGTATTTGATCCCGATGATATGTCTCTTGAAGACAAACATTTTCGTCTTGGTACTTTGTGCCATCATGAAAATGTAGAGGGTTTGGTTATTCCTTGACCACATTTTCATTTGGTATCTTTTCAAAGTGGTATCTTCACTCATGTGTTGATTTGGATATTTGATATAATTTGGACAATTTGTTTTCTTGTCACACTTGTGTGTGCTTTGTTGGTTTACTTGGTGTTTTGTCTAAATTATATCTCGTTTGGTTCTTGAAAGTCATGTGCATGCATATTTATTATATGTATATCTTTGGCATGCTTACTTTCGTTGATCCAATATATAGGATAAACTCCATCAAATCCTAAATGGCTAAGATGTGCATGAAATTCAATTTCACATTAATATGCACATATTTATGTGGAGTTTGTCCTATGTATTGTAGTTGCTCTAACTACTTTGGACCCAATGAGTTTGGGTACCATTTGTACTTGAATTGTTTTAGGTATATTGGAGATGCATTGGAAGCTTGTCTCATCTACAAGGAAGGTGTTGTCACCATGTGCTTATTGGAGCCAAGCTTGGATGATCATGAGCTCCTATCTTCTACATCACCAATGCTATCTCGGTAACAAGTATCTACCTCATGCATACTTTTCTAGCTCTCAACCTTGTGTAGGTTGTTTCATGGCATGAATCTCTTTGGTTGCAATTCTTTTGATTCTTGCAAAACGTCTTTATTGCAAATGTGAGTAAGCCGGGATGATTACATATAAGGGATATATATTCATTTCATGATTCATCGATCCCATTATGTCAATCTAGCACTTTCTACTTAAAGTCTCTCATGTGCAACTTGATGTTTTCAAAATCATTTGCCTTTCGTGATACTTGTTATCTTACTCGGAGCATCCCGTTTATCACCTTTATCCTTTGTGGATAGTTTTTGATGCTATGATGAGTATGTGTTGGAAGTTCATCTATATCCCTTTAAGATAAAATTGAGCTTTGTGCTATGCTTTTAAGCAAAAATCTTATTGGTGTATTTATGACTTCCTCTTGGATATCATGACCTTTACCTTTGTACCTATTTTGTGTGTACATGTTTATTTGTGGACTTATATCTTCGTGATTCGTGTCTACTTAGAAACTTATACACATGAGAATAGTTACATCTTTAATTGATATTCCAATTCTTTAGTGACCACCTCTTATTGCTTTTGATTCTTTGGTGGTTTCTAAAAGGCACAAGCTTTATTTTTTGTGTTATGCTTTGTGCATCCTTCTAAGCTTGTGGAGCTATTTGATTTATCTCCGTTGGTGTGTGAGTATGTGAAAGACATGATATGCACTATGTGCAACACTTTTTGAAAGACTATGTTGATGATTTTGCTCATCCTTGTATTAGTCTCCTAAAATGTCTTTATATCTCACACCCATCCTTTTATTTGCCGCTCCTTGCTCATGTTGCAAAATGAGTGTATTTGTTGCAAGTTGTTTGCCTCACTTCTCATTTATATTCTCTTGCATGGGCTTGTGTTCGAATTTATCTAGGAGGGAGTGAGGATTCCATGTTGTGCACACTATATTGAAATAGAAATCCTATTTGTGCACGTACCTTGGGGAGTTCCCTCTTGATATTTAGAACATTTTTCGGATCCTTTTGATTGCTTGCTTCTTTCGTTGAAGTATCTTTCTATTTGATTTTCATTTGCAATCTTTGGATCCTCAATATAGTTTGATCTCCTTTCCAACTATTCGTTATTGGATATGTGCATTTGATTTCACTCATATTATGAGAAATGCACACATTATGGGGGAGCTCTTATTATATTGGCCTTCTTACTTTTCACCCATTTCGGCAATCGTTGCCAATGGGGGAGAAGTTTAGAGGGTTTAAGAGTTGTTGGTTTTATGCTTTAGTTTCGTTCTCAAGCATTTGCCTTTCTTGCTCTTGCATCCTTGCTCTTTGTGTTGCTTGGTTGCTTAATTCATTATATAAACCCTCGTAAAAGGGATTGTCATCAATTACCAAAATGGGGGAGATTGAAAGTGCATGTGTTGCCCCATGCGTGGTTTTGGTAATTAATGACAATCCTTATGGACTAATGTTTGCATTGAGATATTCTTGTAGATCTTGTCCATAGGAAAAGTTGGAGTTCATGTGTTGGACTCTAGAAGATTACATGATGACCAATGCTCTATTCAAGGGTTTATATGAAGAATGGTCATATGTAGAGAAGATGAAGTGCAAGTTCAAGAGAAGCATCTCGAAGAAATCATATGCTTGAAGCTTGCCACCCATTTGGAGATAATGGTCAAGTGAAGATGTTCCTAAGAGTGGCACTCCCATCTTGGTGTATGGGGGAGCAACATTTGAATCTTCACCAAGCAAAGCGCAATCAAGAAAGGTGTTCCAACTTGAGAGAGCAAGATCGTCATCATCGAGCTCAAGTGGAATGCGCAAGGCAAAGGTATGATCTTGATAGGTTTTCTATTTTACCGGTCTCATGTTGTTAGTGGGAGACCGGGTTTTAGGATAGACGGCGTACTATCAAGAGGGGTTCTCAAGTGAGTAAGTTGATCGCATCTTTGTGGAGAGCTCATACCTTTGCATACTTGGCATATCATCTTTCTTGGTTCTTATTTGAATTTTCTCCTTGTTGGGTTTTGGTGCGTGTCGTGATCTTCATGACAAGCCCAAGTTCTTCGAAAACGGATTTCTTATGGAAAACTTGTTGCGTTTTCGTGTTGGAAATATTATAGGTCCACCTTCGAGATAAGGTCCACACCTCCCATGTGTGATATCTCCTCTATATTTGTGACCCTTAATATTTCCAAAGCTTTTGTGGCAAAGCTTTTGTCGTTACCTTTCCAACGCAATTGGATTCACCTGTTTTGGAGTTCATATGCAAAAGTTATTGCATTTCAGGTTTTACAGTTTCTCTGCTCTGGCCGGAAGTTCCGGGTTGGCCCAGAAGTTCCGGCCCAAGGGGCGGAAGTTCCGGCCAGAAACTTCCGGCCGACATTTTTCGAAGCAAATGTGTTCTGTGGTCGGCCGGAGATTTGCCCGGAGTGTTGCCCGGAAGTTCCGGTGGCCGGAAGTTCCGGCCCGGCCGGAACTTCCGGCCTAAGTGAAAACTGTGTGGTTTTGAAGGCAACGGCTAGAATTTCTGGAGGGGTATAAATACCCCTCCACCTTCCTCCAGCCAAGTAGCTCGCCCAGATTTCTCTCTCCTCCATTGTTGCAAGCTCATTTCTTTGATATCTCCCAATCCCTCCACCCAAACTCTTTGATCTTTGGAGGATTGAAGGAGAAGACCTAGATCTACTTTTCCACCAATCAATATCTCCTCTAAGTGAGGGGAACCTAGTGGATCTAGTTCTTGGAGTTATTGAGTGGTTCTCCTCTTTGTTCTTCCTCTCTTATTCCCCCATAAGCATTTGTTGCTTTGTTGGAATTTGAGAGTGGAGGACTTGAGCACTTGTGCTCTTGCCTTTTGCATTTGGTGCATCGGTGTGCTCTCCACGAGGATTCGTTGAAGTTGAAATCTTGTGAACTTGTTACTCTTGGGTCTTCGGGCCCTAGACGCCTTTGTGGTGGTTGGACCCTTGTGTGGTCACTTGAAGCCGTTCGGGAGCCCCCAATCCCTTTGTGGGTTGTGCCTCGGATTGTTGTTGAGAGCCATTCGGGAGCCCCCAACCCATTGTGGGTTGTGCCCCGGATTGTTGTTGAAAGGCTCCGGATTCCGCCTCGAAGGAATACCGATAGTGGAAGGTGAACCAAACCTTTGTGGTGCGGTTCATCGGAGAAGAGGGTGAAACCTTTGTGGTTGTTGAACCGTTGTGTCGGTTCACACCTCTCCAACGAGACGTACTCCCTTTCAAGGAGGAACTCGGGAATACATCCTCGTCTCCGCGTGCTTCGGTTATTTCTATACCCGAGCTTTTTACTTATGCACTTTACATTGTGATAGCCTTCGTGCTTGAAGTATTCTATATCGCTATCACCTTGTTGCTTGTCTTGCTTAGCATAAGTTGTTGGTGCACATAGGTGAGCCTAGTTTATTTAGGTTGTTGGCTTGTTAATTTAAACACCTAGTTTTATTCCGCAATTAGCAAGCCTAAACCGGAAAAGTTTTAATCGCCTATTCACCCCCCCCCCTCTAGGCGACATCCTTGTCCTTTCAGAGGTCTTGCTACATTTTGGTACTACCGGGATGAATCGAGAGAGGTGATTCATGAGCTTTTTGGAGGATCAGCTCCCTCAAATTCCGGTTCTTTGGCACCACCAGACGGTCACCAAAGTAAACGGCTCCGGATTCATCTTCTGAGAAACATTTGGCCTTCCCGCTAGCGATGTTCTCCTTGATATGAAGGATACCCTCATCCTGCTTTTGAGCATCCTTAATCTGGTCTTCAAGAGTAGATTGATCTCCAGATTGGCAAGGTAGCCAGAGGGAATAATTTCCTGGTTCAAACGGGCAAACTCTTTACAGAGAGCGGGTTGAGCCTTTTCAATCATCAGATTGTTGCAATAGGACTTCCGACTTAGCGCGTCAGCCACGACGTTGGCTTTGCTGGGTTGATAGTTCAGACTCACATCATAGTCCTTGATTAACTCTAACCAACGCCTCTGCCTGAGATTTAAATCTGGCTGTGTGAAGAGGTACTTCAGACTCTTATGATCCGACAAAACCTCGCAACGGTTACCAAACAGGTATGGTCTCCACTGCTTCAGAGCATAAACAACAGCGGCAAGTTTCAGATCATGAGTAGGGTAATTGTGCTCATGCGGCTTCAGTTGGCGGGAAGCATACGCCACCACATGGCCATCTTGCATTAGTACACAACCCAAGCCTTGCAGGGAGGCGTCACAGTAGACGACGAAATCCTTGCTGGTGTCCGGCAGGACGAGCACAGGAGCAGACGTGAGTTTGGCTTTCAGTGTTTTGAAGCACTCTTCAGCTTTGACCTTCTTGAGAAGGTCAGTGAGGGCCTTGGCTATCTTGGAGAAACCTTCGATGAATCGGCGATAGTAACCCGCCAATCCGAGAAAGCTACGAATGTCCTTGACTGACATTGGAGTTTTCCAGTCCAGAATAGATTGAATCTTGTCGGGAATGACTGCCACACCATTAGCGGATATCACATGGCCAAGGAAGACAAGTTTGTCCAACCAGAACTCACACTTGGAGAACTTGGCAAAAATACGGTGTTCACGAAGTCGTGTCAGAACCAACCGAAGGTGTTCATCATGCTCTTCGTCGGTTTTAGAATAAACGAGGATGTCATCGATGTAGCGACGACGAACTTGTCGAGATAATCCATGAAGACAGAGTTCATGAGCCTCATGAAGGTAGCTGGAGCATTGGTGAGACCGAAGGACATGACAGTATACTCATATAGGCCATAGCGAGTAACGAATGCCGTCTTTGGATATCCTCCTTTCTGATCTTTATCTGATGGTACCCTGACCTCAGATCCATCTTGGAGAATACCATTGCACCAGCTAACTGATCTAACAGATCATTGATACGGGAATAGGATACTTGTTCTTGATTGTCACCGCATTCAATGGCCTATAGCCAGAGACTAACGAGGAACGGTTGAATCCCTCTTCTTTACAAAGAGTACCGGACAACCCCAAGGTGAACTGCTAGGCTGAATGAAATCCTTCGCTAACAGCTCATCAATTTGCTCCTTCAACAGAGCCAACTCTTCCACCGGCATACGGTAGGGTTTCTTGGAAATCGGAGCAGTACCGGCATCAATCTATGACAAACTCCACACTTCGATCAGGGGCATGCCAGGCAATTCTTCCGGAACACATCCGGGAAGTCACACACCACGTGTATTCCTGTATTTCAGGAGGGGATTCGCCTTCCATAAAGCAAAGGAGGATCTCGGTGAGTTGGGTATGACTGAAGATGGAGGTCTTGAGAGTGCAGACCAATACTCTACAATGTCGCCGGAAGAAGTGGTCAAGTAATGGTCTTCGCCGCACAATCGAGATTAGCCCGGTATTTTACTAGCCAGTTCATGCCCAGTATGACATCAATGCCGTTTGACTTCAGAGCTACCAGCGCAAAAGGGAAAGACCGTGACCTATATCAATCTGGACCTCAGAGTAATCCCATCGGTTTGCCAATTGGAACCAGGCGTGGAGATTACCAAGGGACGCTCATCTTCACGAACGGTATGTTGTGATCTTTTGCAAATGCTATAGAAATGAATGAATGCGATGCTCCAGAGTCAAACAAAACTGTAGCGGATTGTCGTTGATTCGTAGCTCACCCATGAGGACGCCGGGGTCCTCCTCAGCTTCTTCTGCAGAGACGTGGTTCAGGCGACCACGCACGTTAGGGCCAGCCTTGCCAGCTGGAGTGGCGGGGCTCGTGCAGGTGTCCCGAAATAGGTGTCTTCTGGGGGCACTCCCTGGAGTAGTGGCCCGCCTGGCCACAGGTGTAGCAGGTAAGTCCAGGTGGGCGATACCCACTTCCGCTCGCCCCAAGTGTCGGAGTAGTGGGCGCGGCGGTGGTGGCCTGTATCCCGCGGCCCTCGGCATGAATGGAGCACGCGGCACAGCGCTATAGGGAACGAAGACCTTGCGCTTCTTGTTCCCAGAACCGAGGAACTCGGGTGGTCCCCTGTGCGGGCCTCTTGGAAGCCTCGAACTCCTTCCTTCCCTGCTCAAGAGTAAGAGCCTGGTTGAACAACTCCTGGTAGTTCTGGAACCTGAAGGGCAGCAACTCATAGCGGAGCCTCGGCGCAAGCCCTTGCGGAACAACTCCTGCTTGTCGGCATCATTGGTCACGTCCCGAGGGGCGTAACGAGAGAGATGGTTGAACTGACAACCATAAGCTCGGAGGTCCATACGACCCTGGTGCAGATCCAGGAACTCCCTCCTCTTTAGGTCCATTATCGGCTGAGGTATGTAAGCCGCACGAAAGGCTGTGCGGAAGTCCGCCCAAGTGAAGGCATGGCCTGCCGGGAATAGCGCCACATGACTCTCCCACCAGCAGCCAGCCGCTCCAACAGGAGGTAGGTGGCGAAGTTGACTTGCTCGGCCACTGGGACATGCAGCGCGGAGAACTTGCGCTCCAGAGCGCGAAGCCAGTCATCAGCTTCCAGTGGCTCCTTAGCATCAGCGAAGGTAGGTGGCTGCGAGCGCAGGAACTCAGTGAGAGTGCTGCAGCCTCGTTCCTCCGTGCATTCTGCTGCACTATCTGCTCGAGCAGTCGCTCATTGCGCCCGCGGTTCTCCTCAATGGCCATCAAGACCTGAGCCATTGTGGGTGGTGGCGCGGTTCCTCATCATTGTTGTGGTTACCGCGGCCTCCTCGAGCCATTCTGGAGATTTGACAAGGACACAATTAGTATCTACCTCCGAAAAATGGTTGAGATAGGAGCAGTAACTTATTTGGAATACCAGCCATACATTCAATGACATCACGTATCATCCAACAACTAGCGATAGCATATTTGGACACAAACACGCATACATCATACACCAGTTGTAATACAAACCATACGTGATAATTAAGAGTACCAGCATACAAGCTTTAGTATCTATTACACTGAATGGAAGCACGGATGATACAAGTCACCAAGTCTGATACATGACAAAGTTCCCTTAGAAATAAAGCAACAACTAGATACTGATACTGAGTAGCTTGCACATCACGCAGGAAGGCAAGGTACTCTCCTCGATACTCAGCGGAAGAAACTAGTAGCCTCCCCAGAAGTTCGCCGGGAAGCGAACGGGTGGGGTGTCGAACTCGCGAGAACTCTGAGGCTGATTGCCATACGGCGGCAGGTTGAGGCTACCCCGAGGCTGACGGAGGGGTCCAGGAGACGGCACGGTACCCCCAACTCGGTTGCTGCGCATATCGTCAGGTAGCACCAACGGACGGGGCCGAAGGGCTGCGCGAGGAAGCGCCCCGCTGAGGAAGTACGGCTCCAGATCCCTCATAGTGGCCCGGTGACTCTCGCGTGAAGCAATCGCGTACGTGTACCACTGACGGGCGCGGAGGTCCAGGGCCCGGACTAGCTCAATCAGTGCGCGGTGCGCACTATCCTCCTCACCCTCACCCTCAGAGTACACAGCGTGATAGATACCCTCTGCACCCTGTGCTGAAGCAGGAAAGTGACGGAAATCTGACTCATCACTAGCAAGGTAAGGGCAGTAACCACGGTAGTGGAAAGGGCGGTGTGTGCAGCCTCATGCACAGCTTGTGTCACGGTGAGGCCCACTCCTCCTGCAAGGTACTCACTTCAGTCCCCTCATCATCCAGGAGGCGGCACTCGCAGAAGACTGACCCTGGTGGTGGGAAGGTACTCCTGGTACACCACGTACTCGGGATACCACAGGCAATGCTGGCCGTGCACCGCGGCGGCGAGCAGGGAGGGAAACCCGCGGGTGTCCTCGCAGCGAGTCAAACGAACCACCAAGCCGGAACGAACCATCTGTAACAGGAGAAGTTCAAAGGTTAGATTTACTAAAAGTAAATCAACTGACGAAGTAACACAGAACGGATAGGAACCCAACCCCGTGACCCTAATTTGAAACAACGGCCAAGACACCTCGGTAAATCAAATAGAGGTAAGATGGCTCCGAGATTAGAGTGTAACCAGGTAAGGAGTAAAAGAATCCTAAGATGGTTTTCACAACTCATTTTTAGGTTATAAATAATTTTCACAACACTAGACTCAACATCGACCAGTAGAAGGGTTTCCTACAGGCAGTCATGCTCTGATACCAACTTGTGGCGCCCCGACCGCGGAACTATACAGTGATGCTGTGTGTCACCGGTTAAGCGATACAAACGGAGGTTACGGGTTTACCAATCCCCGGCCAAAACCTTTGGCAGGCGTTGCTCGGAATGGATCATCGGCAACGCAACACCCCGATTGATGCCTTAACGCAGGCACAACTATCAATGCATAATAGAGAGATCAAGACTTGTGGAACAACTGGCACATTACAGACTCTACGACTCAAAGCATTATAGTTCAACTCTTATAATAGAGAAAGATAGCAAATATTACAACCAGAGGTCACAGACCCAACAGTACATCAAGCGGAAGCAAATTAAGTTGTTCTAACAACAAGATCCAAATTATGGCCTAAGAGGCCTACAGATAAACATTCCCACGCCAGCTGTCCCGGAGATGTCCCAAGCTGCCACCTGGGAACCCCAGACTACTCGTCGACGTCCACAAAGAACCCACCTTCAAGGTCGATGAAGTCCTCCTCTGAAAGAATCAACAAAGCAACGTTGAGTTCGACGAACTCTGCAAGATTATTAGAGCTACTAGCTCGATGATTGGCTTACAAAGGTTTTATGGCTGTTTTGCATAAAGCTAGTTTTCTTTAGAAAAGACATAACTCCATGGCATCGACTAATCAGAATATTTTCAAAGGGGTAAGAAGTAAACTCTTTTCTTCTGATCATCTTCAACAACCACCAACATCAAACACTGCACCTATCTACTAAGGCACCTCCCCGAATCACCCTCGAGGAAGTCAACCTTGCATTCTTGGTAGTACCTTTAGTACTCAGTTTTAATCATTCCGTTCAAGTTTTCTATGGTCTCTGAATCCGTCACCAAGTCGTCCTTAACCGTGGACACGGCTTTTCGAAAAGATTTACCCTGCAGGGGTGTACTGTTTTTAACCACCGGTACCGCCCGGCTCATTGCCTACGCTTAGCTCTCTTCCGGGGAAAGCCGGCTGAGTGGGAACGGTTACAACCTTTACCTTGCTCGAGACTAACCCAGGATCATCAGTGGCGGTAGGACAGGTTCAGTGCCTCCAACACCCTGCCCCGCGGCCACTCATTTTCCTAAACACCACCATCCTCATCCAGTCCAGACCACCATCTTCACGCACGCGCAAATGGAAGTTCAAACTAGAGGACCCTCGGCTAGCCCTTCACAAGTTAGTCGGTCGACGTGGGCTCCATATACCCCACCGATGGAAGCACGCTCATTCTTGGCTCGAAGGGGAGAACTCGCAATTAGGCGGCGAGAACGAGACAACCCACCACATTCCATGTGGCCTCTCATCCCCACCTTTAAGCATGTTTATTTATCGGTATCCACATTTTTCCACCATCATCCGACATTCCATCAACAGTTCCACAATGAAATATCCACCGGACAAAAGCATTTAACTAAGCATGGCTAAGCATATACATAACATAGTTAAGTAACTCAGGCCAACAAAGCAATCCTATGGATATTAGGAGGGAACAGTAATGGCATCGGAAACATAATGCAACTAATAGGATACTCTAATCCAACCAAAGTGACATTTGGAACCGCATGCAATATTATAGTGGAGAAAATATTTGCGGAAAACATAGGAGGAGACATGCTCAGAGGGGGATTACGCTTGCCTTGTTCAACGGGCTGGTAATACGGGTCGTCAGGGTATTGTGGAGAAACCCCGACTGCTTGATCTATCGATGTATAAGAACACCGGAAGCACAATCAAAACCACACCATATAAAACAAGTGCAATGCGCAAGCACATGATGATATGACATTTTAAATGCATCATAAAAGCATTGAACATGACCAACAAGTTAAATGGGGTCCCAATTATATTTATTGCATTATTTGGAATCATCCCCATATTTAAACTTAATGGAAGTAGCCATTCTTGAAAAAGTGCAGTACTGAAATATTGCCCAAAAATGAATGCAATTGATGTTACTGGATACCTCATAATTTTGTGAGCATTTTGACATATTAAACACATTTTTCTGATTAACCAATAAAAAGCTATTGCATTTTTAATATTCCAATCAAATCTGCCATTTTAGCAATTCATTTTAAACAACACTAAAACTAATTACCAAGATGGGAAATAAGGTGAAACATGAACTATATTAGTGCTGAACATTTTGGTAGTTTAAACTTAATTTTTGGAGCAATATTATTAGAGTTATGAATTTTCTAAATTCATCTTCATTTCTGCCCTTTTTCTGAAATGCAAGAAACATTTGTTTCCAGTATTTATTTCAACATGAAATTGACATAAAAATGTAAAGTTTCTTCCCCTGGTCATTTAGAGACCAAGTTTGCATTTTTCTGATCTATAACTAAAAAGATATGAATTTCCCAAAATGCATTTCTTTTCTGCCATTTTTCTTATTCTAATAAAACATCGAATAAATTAATTTATTTGGATGTGTAAGTTATACCAATAGACAGGTTGTCTTTTTCTGAACATTTTGATATCTTACTTGCAATATTTGGACTAGTATTCAAAAAGATATTGATTTTACAAGTTTATTTGAATTTCTGCCTTTTTCTTTTATTTCTCAGAAAATCCCACCGAAACGTTTTGCACCGGGTGGCTGGCTAGCCACAGCCACTGACGGCTGGGCCCCGAGCCACGCTGGCATCCACGTCCTCAGGCGAGGGCCCACGCTTGCGTTGACCGCGACGATGCCATGCTCGTGGCGCGCTGGACGCGGTGAGCGCCGACGGCGGCGAGCTCGCGCGGGATGGAAAGAACGCGCGAGGGGACGATCTACTGGACGCAAACGACGCCCGCGGCTATGGGCTACCTACTGGCGGCGCCACAGACCAAATGGTCGCCGGCAAATGCTCCGGCGACGAGCTACGGCGGAGGTGCGCTACAGTCACGGTGGAGTCTACTGCTACCCGTCGAAATAGAGGGAGAAAAAGAGGATGGCGATGTCCAGAAGGACCGTGAGCTCACCCTCGACACGTGGGTACTCGCGGCGTTGATGGAGAAGGTTGGGGGCGGTCGTGAGCTTGATCGACGTCCGGCGACCGGAGAGGAAGAAGACGGCAATGCGGCGGCGATCCCGGGCTCTCCACTTCGATTCCTTCGGCCAGGAGGGAGAGGACGACGCAGCGGAGCTCCCGGTGGTCTTCGATCTGTTCCAGGCGGCCTCAATCGACGGCGATGTGCGACGGCGAGCTCGCTAGGGCTCGGCCATGGCAGAGAAGAGAGAGAGAGCGAGCGAGGAAAATATTGGGGAGAGAGAGAGAGCGAGTGGCCTCGTGGTGTTCTTATCTCCTCGCGCTGTCCAGCGACGAGCAGGGGAGAGCACGGCGGCGAGCAGGCGCGGCTCGAGCAGCTCGGCGTGCGCGGTCGCTACAGAAGACGATGACCGTTTTGCAAAAAGCCCCCTGAGCTTCTCTGTTTTCTTCCCTTTTCTGTTTCTTTTAAAAAAACCAGTAGCATTTCTAGAATTTAATTGAGGCTTTTAAACATTTTATAAAAATCTGAGAAAATTCATGTAGCCTCCCAACAACAGGTAGTAGCACCACAAAATTGGGGTTGCCAAATAAAAAGTTTTGCATAACTTTTGTTCATAAGGTTTGGGTATGGCATTTTGGTTAAAACGAAAATGAATTTACTTTAGAATTTTTAAAGCAAGTGAAAAATATTTATTTTGAACTCTTGGAACTTCCTTGACAAATATGGATTAGCATTTGTATTTGTGTTCCCAGAAACAAGCACATTTGGAATTTCAGGGATTTAATTTAATTGGTGCCCTTGTTTCCATTTGTTTGAATTTGTTTTCATCACTTGGTTGAACTTGAGAACTTAAACCAATGATGCCATGATGCATGCATGAACAGAAAAGTGAAAATTTGGTTCAAATTTTACAGTACCAAAAGTGTGGCTGTTACAGCACCCCGTTGCCAGCTCTTTTTGCAAAATTAATAGATAAGCGGATGTATATGTCGCTAGTCTGAAGGTAAAGTCTGCTTGACAAGTGACATAAAGACATCAACCACGTCCTCATGGGCTTGGTAAACATTGACACAAAAGGGAGTAGTAACAATTTTGAATAGTTTAAAGGTAGCACATGAAAATTTTACTTGGAGTGGCAAGGAAATACCACATATAGGTAGTTATGGTGGACACAGATGGCATGGATTTTGACTCAAGAATTTGGATGCATGAGAAGCATTCACTCTCAGTACAGAGTTTAGGCTAGCAATGTTATTTAAGCAAACAAGACTATCAACCGGTACGCCAATTTTTATGTGACCAACATATTGCAAAAATTATAAGACTCCACACTGTCTTCATTGTTAACCAAACCCTTTTACTAGAAAATATCTAGACCTTAGAGATACCACTCATGCAAACCAAATTTCAACAAGCTTTACGCTAGTTCTTCACTAATGGGCTTAACTTACATGATGCAAAAGTTTAATCATGACCTACTTGTTAACTCGAAACAATTGACAAGTATCAAGTTATCCAAGTTAGTGATCTACAAGAGTATGTAAGTCTTTTCTATTATACCATTTACCACATGCAATTTTTTTCTGTTCCAACCAAACACCAATCAATTTATTTCAATAACTCTCCAAACAAGTATAAGTGAAGTAAGAGAGTACTTTCTTTAAAAGAACTAATAGCTCTGACAAGAGATACATGAAAACAAGAGCTAAAAGCTGAACCGCGCTAGATATGAATACTCAACAAGTATAAGTGAAAAATAGGAGAATTCTAATGAAAAAGCGGAGCGTGTCTCTCTCTCAATCAAGAATGCTAAGATCCAATCAAGTTGATATCAGAAAATAAAAATAACATACTGAAAATAAAAGCACACAAACGCTCCAAGAACAGCACATATGATGTGAAAGAATTAAAATATAGTTTCACTACAGATGACCTGATAATTTTGACGATGAAGAAGGGGATGCCTTGGGCATCCCCAAACTTAGACGCTTGAGTCTTCCTGAAATATGCTGGGAGATCCATGGGAGCCTCCCTGATTGCGTGGATCACACGTTCGCTGGGAGACCCCAAGAGGAAGGTATGATGCAGTGTAGCAGCAGTTTTCCCTCAGTATGAAACCAAGGTTTAATCGAACCAGTAGGAGCAAGAAATCACTTCGGAAGGTTGTCAGTGGCGCGCTGACGTGGAATCTGCACACAACACAATCAAACTACTTTGCCCCAACGAAACAGTGAGGTTGTCAATCTCACCGGCTTGCTGAAAACAAAGGATTAAACGTATGGTGTGGAAAACAGTATTAAATTGCAGAGAATGAAAAGGAACAGTGTTTGCAGTTGGTTGTATTATCAGTGTAAAAGAATGGACCGGGGTCCACAGTTCACTAGTGGTGTCTCTCCATAACAGATAACTAACATGCTGGGTGAACAAATTACAGCTGGGCAATTGACAAAATATTGAGCGCATAACAATGCATATATATGACATGATGATTACTATGATATTCATGTGGGCATTACGACAAAATACATAGACCGTTATCCAATAGAGTCTATGACTAATAATCCACCGCCGGTTGTCATACCGAGTTCCCTGTTGGTATTAAGTTGCAAGCAACGGATAATTGAATTAAGTAATATGCGTAAAGTAAACAAATGCATTAGACCTAACGGTGTACCCTTAAGCTAAGCATCGGTTATGTTATCCCTAGTGGCAACAACATATCCACAACCTTAGACGTTGATGTCACTCGCCCAGATTACTGGAGGCATGAACCCACTATCTAGCATAAATACCCCCTCTTGGAGTTACAAGCATCTACTTGGCCAAAGCATCTACTAGTAACGGAAAGCATGCAAGATCATAAATAACATGTAACATAGATTAATAATCAACTTGACATAGTATTCAATATTCATCGGATCCCAGCAAACACAACATGTAGCACTACAATAAGATGATCTTGATCATGTTAGGCAGCTCACAAGATCTAAACATGATAGCATAAAGTGGAGAGACAACCATCTAGCTACTGCTATGGACCCGTAGTCCAAGGATGAACTACTCACGCATCACTCCGGAGGCAGGCATGGCGATGTAGAGCCCTCCGGTAATGATTCCCTCTCCGGCAGGGTGCCGGAAGAGCTTCAGAACCCTCCCGAGCTAGGGTTGACGATGGCGGCGCCTCTAGAACTTTTCGTGGAATATGACTCGGGTATTTAGGGATTTCTAGACGGGAGGAATAAATAGGCGAAAGGGCGGCGTCGAAGGCCACCCGAGGGGCCCACACCACCCTCGGTGCGGCAGGAGGTGGGGCTGCGCCCAGGCATGGTGTGGCCGTGTAACAGCCCAAAGTTGAGAACCTAAAAACCAGAGTAAAATTTTCGCTTTTGTGTTGCATTGCATCATGGCATTCCATATTAATTTGCTAAACAACACATAAATTGGTTTGGCACCATTTAAAACAAAATGCCACACTTGTCTCACCAAAATTTCAAATCAATGGAAGTGTTCAAACTTGCAAAACAAAAATACTTTGACATTTTATATTTGTCAAGGAAGTTCCAAGAGTTCAAAATAGTATTTTGAACTTGCTCTAAAATCACTAGGGTAATCTTCAAATTTTCAAATTACCCAAATGCCCTATTTTTAACCCTATGAACAATGTTGTCCAAACTAGTTTATTTTGCAACTCCAATTTTTGTGGTGCTTCTACATGATGTTGGGAGGCTACAAGAATTTTCTCATATTTTTCTAAAATGTATAAGTGCCTCAATTAAATCAGGGAAATGCTGCTGGTTTTAAAAAGAAAAGAGAGAAGGACCTATCCATGATGGCAGCAAATATTCTAGGGGGTTTTTGCGAAATCTTCATCTCCTTCCTCTGTAGCGACCGACGCCGCGCGAGCTGCTCGCGCCGCACCACCGTCTCGACGCGCCGGGGCCCCCTCTCTGCCCCCACCCACGAGGAGAGGAAGAGCACCACCTGCCCACTCCCTCCCCGACATTTTTCTTCCCCGTTCTCCTCTCTCCCTTCCCTGCCATGGCGGCGCCCTAGCTAGCTCGTCGCCGATACATCCCCGCCGTTGTAGTCCACGCCAAGCATCGCCGTTTGGAGCAAAAGCTCCGCTGTGTCGTCCTCCTCATCTCCGCCGAAGGAATCGACGCGGGAAGCCGTAACTCGCCGCCGCCGTCTGTTTCCTTCCCCGACCCCGACCACCGCGTCCGAGTTCCGCGCCGCTGCTGTGGTCCACCTCCGGCCTCGCCGTTGCTTTGCACGTGACCGTGGTGAGCACGCCGTCCTCCCGGACCTCTCCTTTCCCTTCCCCGTGCTCTATGCTGGTCGCGCCGTCGAAGCCGTAGTGACGGCCGCCATAGTTGTTGCTGTAGCTCGCAGCCAAACTTCAGCTCGGATGTTCCGAGTGGAGTAGAACCGGATAATCCGGATGCAACCAGTACGATTTTGTTCTCAGTCCTTAGCTGTTTGCAGTCCATCTGAGTACATCGGATATTCCGAACTCGGTAAAATCGGATTATCCGAAGAACAGCAGTACCCAAAATCTTCCTGTTCATCAGTGTATCGGATAATCCGAATTCAAACCAATCAGAAATTCCGAAATGGTTCAGTATAGAAAATTATCCTGTTTCTTTTCCTTTTCTTTCTAATTTGGTAAATATTTGTACTGGGTTATAAATAACTTATTAAAAGGACATATTTAAAAGAGGAATTTTAAAAATGCAGTAACTTTTATTTGGTTAATCAAAAAATTGTGTGTAAGATACCAAAATGCCCAGAAAAGCGTGAACTACCCAAAATCATCATCATCATGCATATTTGATCACAATTA
Organism: Poa pratensis; assembly: GCA_947311845.1. Lineage (NCBI taxonomy): Eukaryota > Viridiplantae > Streptophyta > Magnoliopsida > Poales > Poaceae > Poa > Poa pratensis. Next base: position 33,495,850 of record CAMZMU010000040.1, read on the forward strand.
AAATACTGTATTTTTAGTAGTACTAGAATCATTAAGTGAAATATGGGGTGTTCTCCTATCTCGTTGAAGTATTTATTCCCGCACCCCATTTAAAATTGTTAGAGAGCTATTAATAAGTTCAGTACATTAAAATGTCATGTCATCATGTTTGTGCATTGCACCCTTGTGTTCGTGGTATTTATTGGTTCCTTTCCGGTGTTGTTTGTGCATCGGTAGATCAAGGACTTGAAGTGCCACCCCCGTATCGTGACGATCCCTATTACCAGCCGTATCAACAAGGCAAGCGTAATCCCCCTCTGAGCATATCTTATCCTATGTTTCCGCAAATATTTTTCCACTATAATATTGCATGCGGTTCTAAATGTCAATTTTATTGCATTAGAGTAACCTATAGTTGCATTAAGTTTCCGATGCCATTACCTGTTTCCCTCCTATTATCCATAGGTTTGTATTGTTGGCCGGAGATACTTAACTATGCTATGTTGATGCTTAGCCATGCTTAGTTAAATGTTATTCGTCCGATGGATGTATCATGTTGGGAACAGGTGCTTAAATGTTCGGATGATGGTGGAGAATTGTGGTGACAGGTAATAAAATGCTTAAAGGTGGGGATGAGAGGCCACTGTGGTTGTGGTGCTTTGTCTCGTTCTCGCCGCCTAGGTGCGAGTTCTTTACCTCTTGAACCAAGACTGAGCGTGCAACCATGCGTGAGGCCTATGCAATTGCAGGAACCCTTATTCGACTAAATAACTTGTGAGGGGCTAGCCAGGGTCCTCTAGTTCGAGCTTCCATTTGCGCGTGCGTGATGATGGTGGTTGAGAATGGGATGAGGATTGTGGTGTTAGGAAAATAAGTGGCCGTGGGGCAGGGTGTTGGAGGCACTGAACCTGTCCTATCGCCACTGATGATCCTGGAAGTCTCGAGCAAGGGAGAAGTCGTCACCGCTCCCACCCAGCCGGCTTTCCAGGAAGAGAGCTAATTGTACAGGCAATGGGCCGGACGGTACGCGTGGCAAACATTGTACACCCCTGCAGGGTTAAATCTTTTCGAAAAGCCGTGTCCACGGTTATGGACGACTTGGGAAAGGACGATAAGATCATAGAATAACTTGAACGGAATGATTAAAAACTGGTACTAAAGGTACTACTCAAGAATGCAAGGTTAGCTTCCTCGAGGGTGATTCGGGGAGGTGCCTTTGTAGAACAGGTACAGTGGTTGATGGTGAGAAAGGTGATCAAGAAAAGAGTTACTTCTTACCCCTTTTAAAATACTCTGATTAGTCGATGCCATGAGTTATGTTTTCATAAATAAAATCAGCTTTATGCAAAACAGCCATAAAACTTTGAAAGCCTCATCGAGCTAAAGCTCTATATATAATCTTGCGAGTTCGTCGAACTCAACGTCGTTTGTTTTGTTTCAGAGGAGGACTTCACCGACCTCGAAGGTGGGTTCTTTGTGGACGTCGACGAGTAGTCTGGGGTTCCCAGGTGGCAGCTTGGGACATCCCGGAACAGCTGGCGCTGATGTTTATCTGTAGGCCTCTTAGGCCATAATTTGGATCTTGTTGTTTAGAACAACTAATTCGCTTCCGCATGTTGTAATGTTGGGTCTGTGACCTCTGGTTGTAATTTGCTATCTTTCTCTATTATAAGAGTTGAACTATAATGTTTGTGTCGTAGAGTCTGTGATGTGCCAGTTGTTCCACAAGTCTTGATCTCTCTATTATGCATTGATAGTTGTGCCTGTGTTAAGGCATCAATCGGGGTGTTGCGTTGCCGATGATCATTCCGAGCAACGCCTGCCAAAGGTTTTGGCCGGGGATTGGTAAACCCGTAACCTCCGGTTGTATCGCTTAACCGGTGACACACAGCATCACTGTATAGCAGTCGGGTCGGGGCGCCACAAGTTGGTATCAGAGCAGTACTGCCTGTAGGAAACCCTTCTACTGGTCGACGTTGAGTCTAGTGTTTGTGAAAATATTTTTAACCTAAAAATGAGTTGTGAAAACCATCTTAGGATTCTTTTTACTCCTTATCTGGTTACATCTAATCTCGGAGCAATCTTACCTCGATTTGAGTTAAAGTTTTACTTCTCGTCTGTTACCAAAAATTTAGGATCACGGGTTGGGTTCTACCTTTAGTGTTATGTGTCCGGTTGCTCCCGCTGCGTTGCAATCCAAATCAACTCAGATGTTTGAACACTGTTACCCACGAGTAAGTGATCATCCTCTTTTGGGTTTTAACCCAAGGACTTGAACAGAAGGTCCCGGATTGTGCCAACTAGAGTGTGTTGAATCACGTGGTTTCTTAACTATTGAATCCCGCTAGTAGTACATGATGCTGATCTTTGACCCAAGTTCTATCTTGTTGATCCTTGTTAGTTGTTACACAATGTATTATCGTCCCTAGTCTGTGTACTTGAGTAGACGCTAATGCTATTGTTCAACCATTCGGAGAAGATACTAACTGTGTCATTGTAAATTCTCCAGAATGGCTCGAGGAGGCCGTGGTAACCACAATGATGAGGAACCGCCGCCACCACCCTCGATGGCTCAGGTCTTGATGGCCATTGAGGAGAACCGTGGGCGCAATGAGCGTTGCTTGAGCAGTTGGTGCAGCAGAATGCACAGAGGAATGGCTGCAACACTCTCACTGAGTTCCTGCGCTCGCAGCCACCCACCTTTGCTGATGCTAAGGAGCCACTGGAAGCTGATGATTGGCTTCGCGCTTGGAGCGCAAGTTCTCCGCGCTGCATGTCCCAGTGGCCGAGCAAGTCAACTTGCCACCTACCTTTGGTTGGTGCGCTGGCTGTTGGTGGGAAAGCCATGTGGCTTGTTTCCAGCCAACCATGTCTTCACTTGGGCTGATTTCCGCACTGCCTTCCGTGCGGCTTACATCCCCAGCCGATCATGGATTTGAAGAGGAGGGAGTTCCTGGATTTGCAACAGGGACGTATGGACCTCCGCACTTATGGTTGTGAATTCAACCATCTCTCTCGTTACGCCCCAAGGGACGTGACCACTGATGCTGACAAGCAAGAGCTGTTCCGCAAGGGTCTTCGCCGCAGCTCCGCTATGAGTTGTTGCCCTTCAGTTCCAGACCTACCAGGAGCTGTTCAACCAGGCTCTTACTCTTGAGCAGGGAAGGAAGGAACTTGAGGCTTCCAAGAGGCCAGCACACGGGGACCACCAGAGTTCCTCGGGTTCTGAGAGCAAGAAGCGCAGGGTGTTTGTTCCCTACAGCGCTTGCCGCGTGCTCCATTCATGCCGAGGGCCGCGGGATACAGGCCACCACCTCCGCGCCCCACTACTTCGACATTGGGTCAGCGGAAGTGGGTATCGTCCTCAGCTACCTGCTCCACCTGGACTCACTTGCTACACCTGTGGCCAGGCTGGCCACTACTCCAGGGAGTGCCCCCAGAAGGCACCTATCACGGGAACACCTGCACGAGCCCCTGCCACCCAGCTGGCAAGGCTGGACCTATTGTGCGTGGTCGCCTGAACCACGTCTCTGCTGAAGAAGCTGAAGAGGACCCCGGCGTCCTCATGGGTGAGTTACGAATCAACGGCAATTCAGCTACAGTTTTGTTTGACTCTGGAGCATCGCATTCATTCATATCTATAGCGTTTGCAAAAGACCACAAAATACCGTTCGAGAAGATGAGCCATCCCTTGGTGATCTCCACACCTGGCTCTAAATGGCAACCGATGGGTTACTCCTGAGGTCCAGATTACCATAGGTTACTCGTCTTTCCTTTGCTTTGGTAGCTCTGAGGTCAAGTGGCATTGATGTCATACTGGGCATGAACTGGTAGTAAAATACCGGGCTAATCTCGACTGTGCTGCCAAGACCATCACCGTGACCACTTCTTCCGGCGACATTGTTGAGTATTGGTCTGCACTATCAAGACCTCCATCTTCAGTCATACCCAACTCACCGAGATCCTCCTTTGCTTTATGGAAGGCGAATCCCCTCCTGAAATCCAGGACATACACGTGGTGTGTGACTTCCCGGATGTGTTCCCGGAAGAATTGCCTGGCATGCCTCCTGACCGAAGTGTGGAGTTTGTCATAGATCTACTTCCCGGTACCGCTCCGATTTCCAAGAAGCCCTACCGTATGCCGGTGGAAGAGTTGGCTCTGTTGAAAGAGCAAATTGATCAGCTGTTAGCGAAGGATTTCATCCAGCCTAGCAGTTCACCTTGGGGTTGTCCGGTACTCTTTGTCAAGAAGAGGGATTCTACCGTGCCTCGTCTAGTCTCTGACTATCGACCGTTGAATGCGGTGACAATCAAGAACAAGTATCCTATTCCTCGCATCAATGATCTGTTGGATCAGTTAGCTGGTGCAACGTATTCTCCAAGATGGATCTGAGGTCAGGATACCATCAGATCAAGATCAGAAAGGAGGATATCCAAAGACGGCATTTGTTACTCGTATGGCTCATATGAGTATACCGTCATGTCCTTTGGTCTCACCAATGCTCCAGCTACTTTCATGAGGCTCATGAACTCCATCTTCATGGATTATCTCGACAAGTTTGTCGTCATTTACATCGATGACATCCTCGTTTATTCCAAAACCGATGAAGAGCATGCCGAACATCTTCGTTGGTTCTGACACGACTTCGAGAACACCGCCTCTATGCCAAGTTCTCCAAGTGTGAGTTTGGTTGGATAATCTTGTCTTCCTTGGTCATGTGATATCCGCTAATGGTGTGGCTGTCATTCCCGACAAGATTCAGTCCATTTTGGATTGGAAAACTCCAATGTCAGTCAAGGACATCGTAGCTTTCTCGGATTGGCAGGTTACTACCGCCGATTCATCGAAGGTTTCTCCAAGATAGCCAAGGCCTGACTGACCTTCTCAAGAAGGATAAAAAGTTCGTATGGACGGCCGAAGCTGAAGAGAGCTTCAAAACACTGAAAGCCAAACTCACGTCCGCTCCTGTGCTTGTCCTGCCGGACACAAGCAAGGATTTCGTCGTCTTCTGTGACGCCTCTCTGCAAGGCTTGGGCTGTGTGCTAATGCAAGATGGCCATGTGGTGGCATATGCTTCTCGCCAATTAAGCCGCATGAGCACAATACCCAACTCATGATCTAGAACTTGCCGCGGTGGTTATGCTTTGAAGCAATGGAGACCATACCTGTTTGGTAACCGTTGCGAGATTTCTCGGATCACAAGAGTCTGAAGTACCTCTTCACCCAGCCGGATTTAAATCTCAGGCAAAGGCGTTGGTTGGAGTTAATCAAGGACTATGATGTGAGTCTGAACTATCAACCCGGCAAAGCAAACGTCGTGGCTGACGCGCTAAGTCGGAAGTCCTATTGCAACAATCTGATGATTGAAAAGGCCCAACCTGCCCTTCATGAAGAGTTCTCTCGTTTGAACTTAGAAATTGTTCCCTCTGGCTACCTTGCAAATCTGGAGATCAAATCTACTCTTGTAGACCAGATTAAGGAAGCTCAAACCGTGACAAGGGTATTCTAAAAATCAAGGAGAACATTGCTAGCGGGAAGGCCAAATGTTTCTTCAATGAATCCGGAGTTGTTTATTTTGGTGACCGCTTGGTAGTGCCAAAGAAACGAAAATTGAGGGAGCTGATCCTCCAAGAAGCTCATGAATCTCCTCTCTCTATTCATCCCGGTAGTACCAAAATGTACCAAGACCTTCGACCACAATTCTGGTGGACTCGGATGAAACGAGAAATTGCCAAGTATGTTGCTGAATGCGACACCTGTCGACGGGTAAAGGCTGAACATCAAAGGCCTGCCGGCACTCTTCGCCCTATTGCAGTCCCGAGTGGAAATGGGATGAAATCGGTATGGACTTCATCACCGGGTTTCCCCGATCTCAAAAGGGCAACAATGCAATCTGGGTAATCATTGATCGACTGTCCAAGGTTGCTCACTTCCTACCAGTCCGTGATGATATACGGGCAAGTCAACTTGCTGACTTTATATGGCTCGTATTGTTCCATTGCATGGGGTCCCTCTGAGGATCATATCGGACCGTGGAAGTATCTTTGTATCCAAGTTCTGGCAGAGTTTCCAAACTGCTATGGGGTCCCGTCTCAACTTCAGTACCGCCTACCATCCTCAAACTGATGGTCAGACCGAAAGAGTGAACCAAGTTTGGAAGACATGCTTAGGGCATGTGTAATCTCTTTTGGCAAGGGTTGGGAAAAGTATCTCCCTTTCGCGGAGTTCTCCTACAACAATAGCTATCAAGCTAGTCTGGGCATGGCTCCATTCGAGGTTCTATATGGAAGAAAATGCCGCACTCCGCTAAATTGGTCCGAGACCGGAGAGAGAGCACTCTTTGGTCCGATGTGATCAATGAAGCTGAGGAGAAGGTTAGAATCATAAGAGAGAATCTGAAGATTGCTCAGTCTAGGCACACATCAGGAAATTCACTATGAAATTGGTGATAAAGCTTATCTCCGCGTCTCTCCCCTTCGTGGCGTTCGCCGCTTCGGTATCAAAGGGAAATTGGCCCCTCGCTATGTTGGCCCTTTCACCGTTCTGGCCAAGCGAGGAGATCTTTCTTATAAGTTGGAGTTACCGGTCATCTTCCCAAATGTACATGATGTGTTTCATGTCTCCCAACTTCGCCGGTGTTTTAAAGATCCTATCCATGGGTCAATCATGAGAGCTAGATCTCCAGGAAGATCTCACTTATCGCGAGCATCCTATCCGTGTCCTGGATGAAGCCGAAAGGAAGACCCGTAACAAGACTACCAAGTTCCTCAAAGTTCAGTGGTCTCACCATTCCGAGGAAGAAGCAACTTGGGAAAGAGAGTCTAGTCTTCGTGAGGAGTATCCCGACTTCTTTCCGCAATCTTAGAATCTCGGGACGAGATTCCTGTAAGGGGGGTAGAATTGTAACAGCCCAAAGTTGAGAACCTAAAAACCAGTAAAATTTTCGCTTTTGTGTTGCATTGCATCATGGCATCCATATTAATTTGCTAAACAACACATAATTGGTTTGGCACCATTTAAAACAAAATGCCACACTTGTCTCACCAAAATTCAAATCAATGGAAGTGTTCAAACTTGCAAAACAAAAATACTTTGACATTTATATTTGTCAAGGAAGTTCCAAGAGTTCAAAATAGTATTTTGAACTTGCTCTAAAATCACTAGGGTAATCATCAATTTTCAAATTACCCAAATGCCCTATTTTTAACCCTATGAACAAATGTTGTCCAAACTAGTTTATTTTGCAACTCCAATTTTTGTGGTGCTTCTACATGATGTTGGGAGGCTACAAGAATGTTCTCATATTTTTCTAAAATGTATAAGTGCCTCAATTAAATCAGGGAAATGCTGCTGGTTTTAAAAAGAAAAGAGAGAAGGACCTATCTGTGATGGCAGCAAATATTCCAGGGGGTTTTTTGCGAAATCTTCATCTCCTTCCTCTGTAGCGACCGACGCCGCGCGAGCTGCTCGCGCCACACCACCGTCTCGACGCGCCGGGGCCCCCTCTCTGCCCCCACCCACGAGGAGAGGAAGAGCACCACCTGCCCACTCCCTCCCCGACATTTTTCTTCCCTGTTCTCCTCTCTCCCGTTCCCTGCCATGGCGGCGCCCTAGCTAGCTCGTGGGCGATACATCCCCGCCGTTGTAGTCCACGCCGAGCATCGCCGTTTGGGGCAAAAGCTCCGCCGTGTCGTCCTCCTCATCTCCGCCGAAGGAATCGACGCGGGAAGCCGTAACTCGCCGCCGCCGTCCATTTCCTTCCCCGACCCCGACCACCGCGTCCGAGTTCTGCGCCGCCGCTGTGGTCCACCTCCGGCCTCGCCGTTGCTTTGCACGTGACCGTGGTGAGCACGCCGTCCTCCGGGACCTCTCCTTTCCCTTCCCCGTGCTCTATGTTGGTCGCGCCGTCGAAGCCGTAGTGACGGTCGCCATGGTTGTTGCCATAGCTCGCAGCCGAACTTCAGCTCGGATGTTCCGAGTGGAGTAGAACCGGATAATCCGGATGCAACCAGTACGATTTTGTTCTCAGTCCTTAGCCGTTTGCAGTCCATCTGAGTACATCGGATATTCCGAACTCGGTAAAATCGGATTATCCGAAGAAAAGCAGTACCCAAAATCTTCCTGTTCATTAGTGTATCGGATAATCCGAATTCAAACCAATCGGAAATTCCGAAATGGTTCAGTATAGAAAATTATCCTGTTTCTTTTCCTTTTCTTTCTAATTTGGTAAATATTTGTATTGGGTTATAAATAACTTATTAAAAGGACATATTTAAAGAGGAATTTTAAAAATGCAGTAACTTTTATTTGGTTAATCAGAAAATTGTGTGTAAGATACCAAAATGCCCAGAAAAGCGTGAACTACCCAAAATCATCATCATCATGCATATTTGATCACAATTAAAATACTGTATTTTTAGTAGTACTAGAATCATTAAGTGAAATATGGGGTGTTCTCCTATCTCGTTGAAGTATTTATTCCCGCACCCCATTTAAAATTGTTAGAGAGCTATTAATAAGTTCGGTACATTAAAATGTCATGTCATCATGTTTGTGCATTGCACCCTTGTGTTCGTGGTATTTATTGGTTCCTTTCCGGTGTTGTTTGTGCATCGGTAGATCAAGGACTTGAAGTGCCACCCCCGTATCGTGACGATCCCTATTATCAGCCGTATCAACAAAGCAAGCGTAATCCCCCCTCTGAGCATATCTTATCCTATGTTTTCGGAAATATTTTCTCCAATATAATATTGCATGCGGTCTAAATGTCAATTTCTATTGGATTAGAGTATCCTATAGTTGCATTAAGTTTCCGATGCCATTACCTGTTTCCCTCCTATTATCCATAGGTTTGTATTGTTGGCCGGAGATACTTAACTATGCTATGTTGATACTTAGCCATGCTTAGTTAAATGTTATTCGTCCGATGGATGTATCATGTTGGGAACAGGTGCTTAAATGTTCGGATGATGGTGGAGGAATTGTGGTGACAGGGAATAAAATGCTTAAAGGTGGGGATGAGAGGCCACTATGGTTGTGGTGCTTTGTCTCGTTCTCGCCGCCTAGGTGCGAGTTCTTTACCTCTTGAACCAAGACTGAGCGTGCAACCATGCGTGAGGCCTATGCAATTGCAGGAACCCTTATTCGACTAAATAACTTGTGAGGGGCGAGCCAGGGTCCTCTAGTTCGAGCTTCCATTTGCGCGTGCGTGATGATGGTGGTTGAGAATGGGATGAGGATTGAGGTGTTAGGAAAATAAGTGGCCGTGGGGCAGGGTGTTGGAGGCATTGAACCTGTCCTATCGCCACTGATGATCCTGGAGAGTCTCGAGCAAGGGAGAAGTCGTCACCGCTCCCACCCAGCCGGCTTTCCACGGAAGAGAGCTAATTGTACATGCAATGGGCCGGACGGTACGCGTGGCAAACATTGTACACCCCTGCAGGGTTAAATCTTTTCGAAAAGCCGTGTCCGCGGTTATGGACGACTTGGGAAAGGACGATAAGATCATAGAATAACTTGAACGGAATGATTAAAAACTGGGTATTAAAGGTACTACTGAAGAATGCAAGGTTAGCTTCCTCGAGGGTGATTCGGGGAGGTGCCTCTGTGGAACAGGTACAGTGGTTGATGGTGAGAAAGGTGATCAGAGAAAAGAGTTACTTCTTACCCCTTTTAAAAATACTCTGATTAGTCGATGCCAATGAGTTATGTTTTCCATAAATAAAATCAGCTTTATGCAAAACAGCCATAAAACTTTGAAACCCTCATCGAGCTAAAGCTCTATATATAATCTTGCGAGTTCGTCGAACTCAACGTCGTTTGTTTTGTTTCAGAGGTGGACTTCACCGACCTCGAAGGTGGGTTCTTTGTGGACGTCGACGAGTAGTCTGGGGTTCCCAGGTGGCAGCTTGGGACATCCCGGAACAGCTGGCGCTGCAATGTTTATCTGTAGGCCTCTTAGGCCATAATTTGGATCTTGTTGTTTAGAACAACCTAATTTGCTTCCGCATGTTGTAATGTTGGGTCTGTGATCTCTGGTTGTAGTTTGCTATCTTTCTCTATTTTTAAGAGCTGAACTATGATGGTTTGTGTCGTAGAGTCTGTGATGTGCCAGTTGTTCCACAAGTCTTGATCTTTCTATTATGCATTGATAGTTGTGCGTTGCCTGTGTTAAGGCATCAATTGGGGTGTTGCGTTGCCGATGATCAATTCCGAGCAACGCCTGCCAAAGGTTTTGGCCGGGGATTGGTAAACCCGTAACCTCCGGTTGTATCGCTTAACCGGTAACACACAGCATCACTGTATAGCAGTCGGGTCGGGGCGCCACAGGCCGCCTCCTGGCGCTTCTCCGTCTCTCCTTTGGACTTCGTGGATGTGTCGGTGAAATAGGGAGCTCCGTTGATTTTCGTCCAATTCCGAGAATATTTACTTAACAGCTTTTCTGAAATACAAAAACAGCAGAAAACAGGAACTGACACTATGGCATCTTGTTAATAGGTTAGTCCCAAAAAATGTATTAAAATGATATGAAGTGTATGTAAAACATGTAACAATTGGTATAATATCAACATGGAACATAAAAAATTATAGATACGTTTGAGACGTATCAGGGTCTGGGAAGGTAGCCCGTACAAGTGTCACGAAAAGTTCAAGCAAGGAGTTAATGTCTGCTGGTCGAGCTGAGAAGTTTGTCAAAATGTCGTCGCATATTGAAATCTTGCAACCTTTCTATATCCATGTGAGTTGGATAATAGCGCACACTCTGCTGAAAACCCGCCATGCAAAGCTTTTGAGTTTTGACACTAAACATAGAATAGCTTGGGACGCGGACTAATGGCACATGGAGACAAAATCATATGATATATGATTTTTTAGAAAATTCCAAATATTTAAAAATTCTGATTTTTTACGCTCAAAGATTACCAAGTATTCTATTCGTGTAAATAATTTGGCCACAAAATATTTTTTGTTAACTTCGGGCCAAAAAAGACAAATCTCTGACGAATATAACATGTATATAGCGTCGTTTTTTGGTAAATCTTCAACCCAGGTTGCAATAGATATTATTTTGTGACATAATTTTTTGTACCGGTGCAATACTTGATAATTTTGCCGACTGAAAGTTTTGGAATTTTTTGAGCTTCTGTTGAATTGCTAATGTTTAAAAAAATCGGGTGCGGATGTATCCGAGAGTCACTGCGTATTTTCGGAATAGCCTGTTGCTATCAAGATTTAAACTGTTAGAAATGAGATGAACTGCTTAAGAATCACCACAAATACTGGATTCTCTTGTCGGTTTGTCTGTTCAGGCAATCCGTGATCTGCTCTAGGTCTGGGCCATCGGGCAGGTTAGAAACTTAAAAATGACAGCTATCTTGTGTGAATTTCGGATGAACCTTGTACTTGTTCCGTTTCGGCCATTGTATTTACGTCTGGCAATGTTTCAGTTTTGATGCGAGCCAATAAATTAGATGTTAACTGAATTAGACACCAACCAAGCTCAACCTCTAGGGCATGTTTGGATGTCATTGTCCTCTGCACGCTACAGTGCGTAGGAGTAGGGCCTGGCCCCCAGCTGCTCGCAGCCACACAACCAACCTCCATAGCTGCTAGGTACCAAACAGCCTAAAAAGTAATGATTTGCATGGAGGTAGGTGAGATTGGTGAAAAAGCATGTGATGGTGTTTGGTTTGGCTGCGTCTTGCATGCCGTGTGAGAGGACCATGCGAGGTGTCAGGGAATCTTTCCCTCCTCTCGTAGCAGTGCAGCCTGCAGCCAGAGGAACAGCCGATTCGAGCGTAGCAGCGCAGCCTGGCTGAGCACTGCTTTGAGCAGCGCGCTTGGCCAACGTAAGGCCTTGTATCTAACCAAACACCAGGCAAAATGCAAAAAGGTGAAAGATGCTCTTGTTTTCAGTGCCGGTGCGAGCCGAGCTCTCTGGCTCCGACATACCAAACGCGCCCCTAGTAATTCTTGCTTCCTTCACGCACGCATGGTGCATTCACCTCAGCCTCTAACATGCCTCTAGTGACATCGGTTTTTAAGTCGCTCGTCTCGGCTAGCTAGGACGGGGTCGAACGAGCGAGGAGAAACAAAAACCTACCGATCTGTACGAAAGTGCTAGGATATACGAAATCTTTGGGACAAATCGCACAATGGTTTCATCCAAGATTCACATCCTCAAAAGCTGAATGGTTCCATTCCATTCCTGTGGAGCCAGCAACCAAACACACGCTAAGAGTCTCTCCATCGTCCCTGCTACGTCACCGGTACCAGGTTAGCCAAAAAAAAAAAGGATCCAACGGTAGATTGGACCAGATGTGTCGCCCCAAAGAACTAATATTGTATCTGATGACAGGTTCAATATAATCTTTATTAAATAGGGTTTGTCACAGAACTGAATGTAACTTGCGTCGGGAATGTAGATACTGCCAATTGCATGGCAAAGCCCTCTGCACCTCTCCGTCGTAGTGTCACCACCAAGCATGTACCTACACATATGCCTAAGCTCGCCTTCAGTAACACCTGCGTAAATCGAGACATGAATCACTTTGGCAGGCATGTCGGCATGTGTTGATCGATTTGAACGTATGAATGATAAGAGAAGATGAACTATAGACTGAAAAGTAGATGTATTACCTATATGGCCCTCCGATGCATCACAAGGACAGTACTGCAATTTCCTCAAAAAAAAAAAAAAGGACAGTACTGCAAGGCAGATAAAAGCAATCAGAGCTACAAAGCATAAAGCCTTTGTGTTGTTGTTCATGATAATCCCCATGAGCACAATTAAGCTATAGCCTTTTCCTTCGCCTAGAGGTATTCTTATGGCTAATGTGTGATGGTATATATTCCTCTTCGATACATACATGGTACTTATATAGATTATAGAGGCATAAACAAATCGTGTAGTATCAATGTTTTCCTATTTTGATTCCTCGTGCATTTGATGTTCCCTTGCATATATAGAAGGATGCACTGCACAAATCGTGGACTGGAACTGATTAACCGACCTGGAGTATTGAAATATAGAAACGTAATTAAAGAGAAGGTAAATGAAAGGAATAAGTAGGATCTCATGCACATTAGCTGGTATTAAATAGCAAATATCTAATTGGCGATCCACCAATTATTCACCAAAAATATACGATTTGATCAGGAGATGTTTAGTTGGAGTAAAAGATATGATTTATTGTAACTTACACTAGTTAGCGTGCACGTGCAATGCACGATGTTTGATTATATTCGAAGAGAAATATACATACCCAACAAGCTGATCAGTTTGTATTAAGCACAATTTATTTCAACAACTTCTAAAAAAACTCCATTTGAGGAGTGGGAGAAAAAAACTCTCGTATCTACAGACTTGGGGTTGTTTAGCGAAATTCAATGTGCCAATTTCGAAGAAGCGCAAGGTTTGATAAAAAATTATGGACCGTGCTTTCCTGAGCTATGCATTCCATAGCATTGATTATAGATTCTTCGTACAAAACTTGGTGACCGTAAATCCATGTTGGTACAATCGTGGAGTCGAATGAGGCGACTTTCTGGTTTGGTAACTTGTGAGCTCCAAATTTGTCTCCGAGACATGAAACTGAGATAAGTTTTTGAAAAAGGTAATAATGTGCCAGTGTAACTCATAAATTATCACGAGATGGTTCCAAAAATATCGTCAAATTAAAGCATCCCAAATGATATATACCTTTTATTATAGAAACCTGGTAGGAGTCATATGTTTCATCTTGGTAAACTCTAAGCTCCAATAAAATCGTCAACACACCCAACCTAGATAAGTTGTTGAAGTCGGTAACAATGCATGAATAGTATGGTAACTAATCATCAAATCACATATACTTTTGAATCTCGTAATTTCCTGTGATTAGTCAGGTAAGGTACGAACTGGGGGTTGGTAACTATTAACTTGAATAATGTCATCGGAGCATATCAACATGAGATCTAATTTTTAACATCAAAAGATTTATTGATGAAAATGGATCTTAAATAAGGTATACTGAAAGATTTTGATTTTTCTGAAATTAGAGAAAACTTGATGGCATCAACTTTTTTGTCTTATACAACATGCAGGGATAATAGGATCTAATGTTCCCACGAGTGATCTATGTGGGAAAGATATGTACATGCATGAAAATGTTTGGTACTTATTACTAAATACATAATGTTATACATATAGAAAAGTCCTTTATAAAATAGATATTAAAACTTTTCCACACAAAGTGTTATTTCACACTGATGATTGACTTTCGTACATTTTTTTAGACTTTCGTCCATTTAAATGATTTTCTCGCCGTTTGTATTATTTCAAAAGGAGGTGCAAACAGTCGACCCACCTTTGCATTGAAAGATATTGATTCCCTTACGTATCTTCCCTATATGTCTTACTTGAGTACATGAATATGTGTTTTTAGTGATTCTCGTGAACATCCTGTCACAAACATGTATTTCATCTTTATATTACTTCATTTGGCTAAGAAATCTCGTTGTTAACTGTATTCAGAATAGAAAGATTCATAATAAACAAAGAAATAGCCAATATCTTGTTGCACGTCCTCGCAGAGTAAATAATGATCATTGTAGTCGTAACCGTAGAATACGATTCTAATCAAAATACATACATTTGGTTCAAGCTCCTGGCAGAAGAAATTGACAAGTGGTTCTGGTAGCTCAGCTAGTTAGAGCAAAACGCCCTGACAGAAGAACTTGACAAAGTTGCCAACAATTAAAGATCCAGCTCCCGAAAGTGCATTCAATTATTTGCGAAAGGATATCAATTGATAGAACCTTCTTGTGTCCTTAAACCTATAACCATCCTTTGGCTAACCTAGCCTCCTCTGTCCCTCTGTACCAACAAGGGGTAGTACAGTATTGACCTGTTGTCCATCGACTACACCTTTCGACCTGATCCAAGGCCCCGAATCACCTTCCATGGACAAACCTTGCAGAGGAAACCTTGGGTTTTCGGGGCATTGGATTCTCACCAATGTTTTCGTGCTCATGCAATTTTGGATCCTCATTTTTGTCAACCCGCTTTGGAAGCCTTTACTCGAAGAGGTGATGCCGGTCCAGTTAATATTGCCTATTTTGGATTTTATCAGTGGCGTGGTATACTATAGGATTACGCACCAATGATGATCTTTATACTAGAGCTCTTTTTCTATTATTTCTCTCTATGCTGTACTTAATAGCGGGTTGTATGAGCTTGTCCAACAGATGTATTAGAAATGATACCCTGGGATGATGGATGTAAAGCTAAGCAAATTGCTTCCGCGCCGAGAACCTAAGATTGTGTGGGTTGTAAGAGAGATGTGAAACTGCTTGCCCCACATATTGTGTTAGTGTCACCGTTTATTTAGGGCCTGAAACAACCCGTAGCATGGCTTTATCTTATTGATACGTTACAAAAAAACTTCATTCAAATCGTCTGATTCCTCTTTACCGAAGAAGCATGTGCTCGAAATATTCAAGCACGGGCTTTTATGGTCAAAATGTATCTTGTCTTTATCACTTTATCATGAGTTATTTTCCTTGGTTCAGAGTTTCAACGGGGGAGCTCCACAGAATGGAGCTTTAACAGAAAGCCTCGTAGCCCAAGCCGAGGGGCTGATTCAGAAAATATTATCTTGGAAAGGGCGAACAGCGACTTTAGGTGGAATGGTAAAAGCAAATTTGCCCGAAGTGGAGTACCTTTGGGAGGTATGTTGAAACTGAGCGTTGATGCTGCTTTTAATCATTATACCAATGCTTGTGCAACCGGAGTTGTTATAATAGATGAAAATGTCATAGTGGATGTACAATCCATACACCTAGATTCAATTCCTCGTGAATGCAAATTTGGGTTCTTTTTTTATTTAAATAACACATTGTGGGGTCGTTCCCCACCGTTTTCCTTTCATAGAAAACCGACGTAAAATGGAAAATACATAGAAAATTCTAAATCCACATACACGTGGCCTGCAATATGGTCCAGTGTGTCGAAATTGTATGATAACTATTTTGCATCATATTTTTTCATATGCTTCGCAACCAACCCTTTTTATAGTCATTAAAAAGGAGAAGAAATAGTTTCGCTAAAAAAGTGGAGATGTTTCATGCTAAATATTGCCATGCTATAAGGCATGTCTTTGGCAAAAATAAAATGATCTAAAATTGGTCATTTTTTAAAAAACATAAAATTTGTACATGGAAGGTCATTTTTAAAGCACGTATATTGTTGTCATTTTTCTACCCTTTTACATATTCTACGAATTATCTAAAAACTGGTGCAACCAGCCCCACATTTCCATAGAAATATCTTTATGCTTTTAATGCTGTTATGTATCTTCTATACATTTACTTGGATACTGAATATGGATAATGATTATTTTATGAACATCCTAACACACACATGTAGTTTAATTAAAATTCCTTTCAGCAAACATGCAAAAATTCATTTAAGCGGTGGAAAGTGAAAAAAAAAAACTAGAAAAATTTAAATCCACCCACACAAGCATATTGCTTCACCTAAGATTGTGTGGGTTGTAAGAGAGATGTGAAACTGCTTGCCCCACATATTGTGTTAGTGTCACCGTTTATTTAGGGCCTGAAACAACCCGTAGCATGGCTTTATCTTATTGATACGTTACAAAAAAACTTCATTCAAATCGTCTGATTCCTCTTTACCGAAGAAGCATGTGCTCGAAATATTCAAGCACGGGCTTGTATGGTCAAAATGTATCTTGTCTTTATCACTTTATCATGAGTTATTTTCCTTGGTTCAGAGTTTCAACGGGGGAGCTCCACAGAATGGAGCTTTAACAGAAAGCCTCGTAGCCCAAGCCGAGGGGCTGATTCAGAAAATATTATCTTGGAAAGGGCGAACAGCGACTTTAGGTGGAATGGTAAAAGCAAATTTGCCCGAAGTGGAGTACCTTTGGGAGGTATGTTGAAACTGAACGTTGATGCTGCTTTTAATCATTATACCAATGCTTGTGCAACCGGAGTTGTTATAATAGATGAAAATGTCATAGTGGATGTACAATCCATACACCTAGATTCAATTCCTCGTGAATGCAAATTTGGGTTTTTTTTTTAAATAACACATTGTGGGGTCGTTCCCCACCGTTTTCCTTTCATAGAAAACCGACGTAAAATGGAAAATACATAGAAAATTCTAAATCCACATACACGTGGCCTGCAATATGGTCCAGTGTGTCGAAATTGTATGATAACTATTTTGTATCATATTTTTTCATATGCTTCACAACCAACCCTTTTTATAGTCATTAAAAAGGAGAAGAAATAGTTTCGCTAAAAAAGTGGAGATGTTTCATGCTAAATATTGCCATGCTATAAGGCATGTCTTTGGCAAAAATAAAATGATCTAAAATTGGTCATTTTTTAAAAACATAAAATTTGTACATGGAAGATCATTTTTAAAGCACGTATATTGTTGTCATTTTTCTACCCTTTTACATATTCTACGAATTATCTAAAAACTGGTGCAACCAGCCCCACATTTCCATAGAAATATCTTTATGCTTTTAATACTGTTATGTATCTTCTATACATTTACTTGGATACTGAATATGGATATTGATTATTTTATGAACATCCTAACACACACATGTAGTTTAATTAAAATTGCTTTCAGCAAACATGCAAAAATTCATTTAAGCGGTGGAAAGTGAAAAAAAAACTAGAAAAATTTAAATCCACCCACACAAGCATATTGTGCAGTTTGCCGAATTTCATGTATTTCCAACTTAATTATTGTCTTTTGTCATCAACTCTGTTTTTTTCTTCCACGAGCTCACAGTCCGCCAAATCCGTAGCCTAAATCCTGCAACCGGCGTTCGCTGTTTCCTAGGGTTCGGGGAGGTAGTCCGTACAAGTTTTGCCAAAAATCAAGCAAAGAACTCCCCTTTGCTGGTCGATCGAGCTGAGGAGTTCGTCACAATGCCGTCACAATTTTTTTCCGAGAGTACGTGAACGCGTACCGTACTGTTTTATTACTTTTATAGAAAGCAAAAAGTATAATTACAAAAGGTCCTCAGCACAAAGTGAGAAGGCTCAAACTCCAACTCTAGAAGCACACGCTACTCTCTCGCGACATCTTCAAACACTCCCTCTCCTACTCTACATCTCTAACAGAGCCCTTAAAAGCGGCAAAACATTAAAATAACCGTCGTTTACAGTTTCGAAACTTTAAAAACGGAAATAGCAGAACCCTTAAAAGGTGCCGACCCGTAAACGATTTTGAGGACGCCCGGGAATTCGGCCCTCGGAACCTTAAGAATGAAGATTTCGCGACCGAACTGAAGGGGCACTGTATACTGGGAAACAAGTTGGCGGGAGGGAATGTTCAGGACGCGCCGGTGAACTTCCGCCACGGAACTCGCCAGAATCCGACAAACCTCCGTCGCACCGCCGTGGAACTCGTCTGCTTGTCACCGTGGAGCCTGCGCCACAGCGGAGGTGCTCGCAGGCATCTCCAAACCGTGGCTCCGTCGGGCAGCAGCGGCCTGCGCACGGCAGCGGCGAATCGAGGGGTGGCCGGCGCAGCGGACAAGCAGCAGGGCCGCAGGAGCGTGGACGAGGCTGGAGTATCGCGGACGTGGGTGAGGCTGGAGCAACGTGGATGGCCGGGCGAGGCCGGCGCGGGCGTGCGCGACCGACCGGAGCAGCGGCCGAGCTGGCAGCGATGATGGCGTGTACTAGCTAGCTAGCTTGCTGGATGGAACAAATCGATCGATTCTAGCTTATCTAGTACTACTGCATCGATCGACTGGGTGAGTAGTTGGCTCGCTAGCTCAGCTCTGTACGTATCTAGTGGATTCAATTGGTTCGACGCAGCTCATGTACTACGCGGCTTCAGAATCGACCCGGCTTGCGGCGGCGTGAGCGGCACACGGTGAGCACCGGAATGGTCGCAGCTGACCAGCGGATTCGGTCACGCAGACGCAGGATTCGGCGGAGTGGATTGGGGAATATACAGTGGTGTTGTGAGGAAGAACTAAGAAGATGGGAAAAGAGAAGAAAAAACCAAAGGAATATTCGGGAATATTCTGTTTTAAGGGTTGACTTCACGGTTTCTGCTATGTCGCGTCTCCTTTTTGTCCAAAAAATACGAGATTCACGACCCGTAAACCGCATTTGAGGGTTCGTGTTTTAAGGGCTCTGTGTTAGAGATGCTCTAAGTGCTCTCAGCATCTTGTACTCCTCCAGGATCAGAGAGGCGAGCCTGCTAGGGGGGTGCTGTCGTGCTGACCCTGCACTTTTTTTTTTTGCGAACACGCAAAAACTTGACCTGCACATTGTTAAAACACCATGCACCGCCATAACATCCCGTGCACGCCAGCGTGTCAAACCACTTCCTGTCCTTCTCCTGTCTGAACTTTGCTCTCTCTTCAGACCACCAATCCAGCAGAGTACGTGCTCGTCTGTGCAGGGGGGTCGAAGTTGAGTTTCAGCTCCATCTTGCACGCGAACTAGACCTCTCGCGCGCAGACGCACTGAACGAGTATGTGCTCTGCCGTGTCCTCCTCTTGCAAGCAGATATAGCAGGGCGAGGTTGAATCCTGCAGACCATGCCTGACGCGAAGGTCTGATGTCCAGATCCTTTTCTGAACCGCTAGCCACATGAAAATTTTGTTTTTTGGCGTGCCACTACTCTTTCAGATTTCTATGCCCATGTGGAACCTTGCATTCCCTTGAAACACAATCGTACGTATAGGTAGATCTCGCTGTGTATGATCCCGATTTATCCCACGGCCATTTGAAACTGTCAGGACTCAGGAGCGGTGGCATTCCTTCCACTCCCACGACTTCCATCCACAGCGCCATGCATTCTCGTGCACCTTGGAAAGCTGGAGTACATGGTATGTCCAGCAGCCAATTGTTATTCAGCAATCCTTTAGCCACCGTCCTCGTGTTGCGCGCTCTGTTGCTGACTGTCAGAGTTAGTCCGGGCGCAAAATCAGCAGCACATCTTCCTCTGATCCATCGATCCCGCCAGAACAGTTTTTTATGACCATCTCCAGGTACAATTTGGACTAAGCTGTCAAAAACCTCCCTCGCTTCCGTTTCCTTGAGCATCGGCAGACCTTGCCATGGCCTGCTCTGGTCTGTTCTCCACAACAACTCCCAAGTCCCGACGCACCCTAAGCGCCAGATCCTGTAGCCTGAGATTTTTGACACCAAGCCTCCAAAATCCGGTGGTTTGCGTACTTGTTCCCAGGCCACCTGCCACTGTCCTCCATTCGCTCTTTCCTTGCCGGCCCAGAAGAAGCCGCGTAGGCTGTTCTCTATTTCCTCAAGAAGCCAACAGGATGCCTTTGCGACAAGCAACTGGTGTATCGGCCGTGCGGACATGACTGCCTTCACCAGCACCAGCCTCCCTGGGCGCGCAACCAGCCCACGCTGACATGCAGGAACAATATATGCACCGCCGCGTCCAACATTGGTTGCCACTGCGCTTTAGTGAGAGGCTTCAGAGCTAAACTGCAGTCCCAAATAACGAATAGGGAACTAGGTGATGCCACACGGCAGCAGGCTGGCGACTAGGTCCTTCTCGATATCCCCTCCTCTGATAAGCCTCTTGTCTGAATCTCAACTATCACAAAACTTCGGCCTGATGGAGTGATGGTTACAAGGTCCTGGACCACCGGCTTCACAAACACAATCACATCGTCGGCGAAGATTGCCGTCTCAAATTTAAACCCTGCATATTTTCTATTTCCATGTGAGTTATCTTGCTTGGATAATAGCACGTACTCTGCTGGAAGTCCACCATGCAAAGCTTTTGATATCGAGCGCAGAATAGCTTAATTGTTGCTATCAAGATTTAAACCGTCAGGAAAGAGATGACTACTGAAGATTCACACAAACAACAGTACCGGATTCTCTTGTCAATGTTTGTCTGTTTAGGCAACTGAAGGGTGTTATATACGGCGAACCTATAAAAACTGAATTGGATGTTAATCCGAATTAGACACCGGCCCAGCTCAACCTCTATTATTTCTTGCGGCCTCGCCTCACGCGCGCATGATGCATTCACGATAGATGCAATTAACATGCACAAGCATATTGGTTCGTTCACCCACGATGAAAAATAAGACATCAGCGACTAATCTCATCCTAATTGCCGTTAAAAATCGCAATCAAATCAAATTACACAAAATTCGCTGCATGATCGTCAGAGTGCCGCAGTAACCGATCCTAACGACTTACACTGAAGAAAACCTAGCGACCTGTATGAAAGTGCTACGACATACGAAATTCTTGGGACAAATTGCACAATAAGAATTTCTCCATCGTCCATGCTCCACCTAACCGGTACCACCGTACAAACAAGGTTGGCAAAAAAAGGCGAGCAACCGTAGATTGGATTAATTTGCTCTCTGATGAAAAGTTTAACACTCTTTAGTAAAATTTTCGCATCAACTAGATCAACTGTGCATACATGGCACTTATTCCTTCTAGGCTACATCTTGCGAACCCATTAGTACATGACGCAGCAACACTGGCATGTGGTCTTTTTGTCACAAAATTGTATGTAACTTGCGTCGGGATCGTAGAAACTGCCCATTGCATTGCAAAGACCTCTGCACCTCTCCGTCGTAGTGTTACCACCAAGCATGTACCTACACGTATGTCTAAGCTCACCTTCAGTAACACCTGTACAGATAGAGACATGAAGAGGGGCACAATTTGACTAGTTAGTAAATCACACATAAATCACTTTTTGCAGGCATGTATACGCATGTATTGATCGATTTGAAGAACTATAGACTGAAAACAGATGCATGTATGCGGAGATAATAAAAATGATGAACTATAAACTAAGAAAACAGATGTATTACCTATATGGCCCTCCAACGCATGACAAGGGTAGTACTGCAACGCAGATAAAGCAATCAGAACTACAAAGCATAAAGCCTTTGTGTTGTTCTTCATGTTAATCCCCATGAGCACAAGCTAGCCTTTTCCTTCGTCTCGAGGTGTTTTTGTGGCTAATGTGTGATGGTCTCTATTCACCTTGGATACATGGTTCTTATATAGAGGCATAAACAAATCTTCTAGTATCAATGTTTTCCTATTTTGATTCCTCGTGCATTGATTTTCCCTTGCATATATAGAAGGATACACAAATCGTGGACTAAAATTGATTAACCGGCCTGGAGTACTAAAATGTGGAAAGGTAATCAATGAGAAGGTAAATCAAAGGAAAAGTGAGATCTCACGAACATTATGTGGTATTAAATAGCAAATATCTAATTGGTTGTCCACCCGTCTGAGAAACCACACCCATTATTTAACCAGAAAGATATGATTTGATGTGGAGATTTTTACTTTGAGTAAACGATATGATTTGTTGTATTTTTTCGTAACTTACATACTTTTTGGCTGGCAGTGTGCTTGGTACGAAAAGATATATTTTGGTTTACCCATTTTTTATTTTCTTGGTTTAAAAATAGAGTTAAATAAAATATAGATAAACCCCCTTGGACTTGCTGAAAACATGTCTTTATGTTCTCAAAGCTGTTTGGTCGACTGAAAATAGGCAAAATGTTCGATATTCTTTTCCTTGCATCTTCGTCTCCCCTACAAACTTGGCTCAAGCGATTAGTTTAGTCCCCTCCACCTCGAGCACTTTGGCCGCCGGGATAGGGTCGTCGTTGCTGATTTAGTTGTGATGCCGACTGAGACTCTTTGTTGAACCATATTGTCACGACTGTATATATACATTAGGGGCATGTTTGGTTTCCTACATGGATTTTGGCCAACTTGCATCCGTGGCCCAGCAGGGTCTGGCCCCGGAAAAATAAGGTCTGGGCCATGTTGTGCATGTCATTTGGTTGCCCACAAAGACTCAGCCAGCCCCGTTCTGAGTGATGCAACTTTTTTTTTCCCCGGTGTTTGGTGTACATCTCTGTTTCACATAGTCTTACCTCCTCTCTTGTGGTGAGTTTAAGGCACACTACCTCAACACCAGCGTCGACTCCGGCGATGGAACGGCGTGGCGGCGGTGCAGCAACGAAGGTTGTTATGGAGGTTACACACGCACTTACACAAACACTATAGCTGCTACTGCGCCGATGAAGCTCACGGCGACGAGCGGCGGCGCTAGGTGCAGTATCAACATGCATATATGAACTACAAACTCGACTCGTATACGACCTTCGAAACAGAAAAGTTACAACATGAAAGTTGTGCGGAATGTCGAGGTGAACATTCTCGTCAAAGGGCATTTCAAACGGTCAACGGAGTGCGACGAATTTGCCAAAATTCGTCCAAAACATTTTGAACATCGGTTCAAATTTGAGGAGTTACAGTCAACGAAATTTAGAGGTGAGCACGGGAATGAAACCTACTCGTCAAGACGCATCTTTTTCATGTACACTTTAATTTGATTCGAGATATATTTGTAGAGTCACTAAGTGGAGAAGATTAAGCCAGATGATCCGAGACTAACCATCGTGCCCAGCGAGCCATGTGCAGAGATCCCACATGGGCTGTCTTTTTGAAGCGGGGCAAAAGCTTTGCCTTATATTGATATAGGAGAAACAAACACAGCACGGCCTAAGCCAAAAGAAAAAACTTGAAAGTAAGGTAAGGTACTAATACAATCACCCCACACCGTCCAGTCTCTCGGAAAGAAAGATCGTCATATCTTCAAGGTGCGGTTGCCTCTAAGCAACAATCTCGGCGAGAGGCCTATCTCCGGCAAGAATCCAGTCCTTGCTCTCATCTTTGATCTTCTGAATGAGAGTCGATGGCATTGAGAAGGTGTTGTTGAAAACATGAGCGTTTCTTTCCTTCCAAATTTCCCACGAGATCAACATAACTGCTGACTTAAGACCCTTGGGATGCGCCGTGGGGGACTTGGTGGCCGCTTGCCAATAATCAAGAACAGTTGGGCGCCCTGATCTTAAGTCATGAACCAAGGACGGGCAAGAGAGCCAGGAGGCAGCCGCCTGCCAGATTCGCCTGGAAAATCTGCACTCGAAGAGGATGTGTCTTGTTGTTTCGTTCTGGCATCTGCACAGCTGACACAGGGGGGGTGTGAGGCCAACCCCTCTTGGTGAGACGGTCAGACGTCCAGAGTCTGTTTTGCACCACGAGCCAGGCGAAAAATCTGCACTTAGGGGGAGCCCAAGTCTTCCAAACCAGGTTGTTGAAGGAGCAAGCGTTGGATCCGATGAATTGGGCTTTATAGGCCGACCCTGTCGAGTATTTCCCGTCCGACGTGAGCATCCAAGTGATGGTGTCTGATACGTTTCAAACGTATCTATAATTTTTGATGTTCCATGTTGATATTATACCAATTGTTACATGTTTTATATACACTTCATAGCATTTTTATGCATTTTCTGGGACTAACCTATTAACAAGATGCCACAGTGCCAGTTCCTGTTTTCTGCTGTTTTTGTATTCCAGAAAAGCTAGTCTGGAAATATTCTCGGAATTGGACGAAACTTGGACAGAACCTCCTATTTTTCCAACACGAACACGGAGTCCAAGGAGAGACGGAGGGGAGCCACGTGGCAGCCACACCATGGGGCCGCGCGGGCCCCCCTGCCCGCCGTGGGGTGGTGTGGGGCCCACGTGGCTCTGCAGCCGCCGCCCTTTCGCCTATTTATTCTCCCGACGCGAAAACCCTAAATACCCGAGCCATTATCCACGAAAAGTTCCAGAGACGCCGCCGCCGTCAACCCTAGCTCGGGAGGGTTCAGAAGCTCTTCCCGGCACCCTGCCGGAGAGGGGAATCATCACCGGAGGGCTCTACATCACCATGCCTGCCTCCGGAGTGATGCGTGAGTAGTTCATCCTTGGACTACGGGTCCATGGCAGTAGCTAGATGGTTGTCTCTCCACTTTATGCTATCATGTTTAGATCTTGTGAGCTGCCTATCATGATCAAGATCATCTTATTGTAATGCTACATGTTGTGTTTGCTGGGATCCGATGAATATTGAATACTATGTCAAGTTGATTATCAATCTATCTTATATGTTATTTATGATCTTGCATGCTTTCCGTTACTAGTAGATGCTTTGGCCAAGTAGATGCTTGTAACTCCAAGAGTGAGTATTTATGCTAGATAGTGGGTTCATGCCTCCGGTAATCTGGGAGAGTGACAATAACTTCTAAGATTGTGGATGTGCTGTTGCCACTAGGGATAAAATAACCGATGCTTAGCTTAAGGGTGCGCCGTTAGGTCTAATGCATTTGTTTACATTACGCACATTACTTAATGCAATTATCCGTTGCTTGCAACTTAATACCAACGGGGAACTCGGATGACAACCTGGCGGTGGATTATTAGTCATAGACGCTGTTGGATAACGGTCTATGTATTTTGTCGTAATGCCCACATGAATATCATAGTAATCATCATGTCATATATATGCATTGTCATGCGCTCAATATTTTGTCAATTGCCCAGCTGTAATTTGTTCACCCAGCATGTTAGTTATCTTTTATGGAGAGACACCACTAGTGAACTGTGGACCCCGGTCCATTCTTTTACACTGATAATACAACCAACTGCAAACATTGTTCCTTTTCATTCTCTGCAATTTACTACTGTTTTCCACACCATACGTTTAATCCTTTGTTTTCAGCAAGCCGGTGAGATTGACAACCTCACTGTTTCGTTGGGGCAAAGTAGTTTGATTGTGTTGTGTGCAGATTCCACGTTGGTGATCGAGCGCGCCACCAACAACCTTCAGAAGTGATTTCTTGCTCCTACTGGTTCGATTAAACCTTGGTTTCATACTGAGGGAAACTGCTGCTACACTGCTTCATACCTTCCTCTTGGGGTCTCCCAACGAACGTGTGATCCACGCAATCAAGCTCTTTTTCTGGCGCCGTTGCCGGGGAGCAAGAGGATTTCTGCAAGGGGAGTTTCACGCTTCCAATCTCTTTACTTTGTTATTGTCTTGCTTAGTTTATTTTTATTTAGTCTTGTTTGCTTTATTTATCAAAAACACAAAAAAATTAGTTACTTTTATTTTCAAGTTGTTATCTTTCTGTTTTGTTTTAATTTTGCTAAAATGAGTACCCCTGAGAACACTAAGTTGTGTGATTTCACTAGCACGAACAACAATGATTTCATTAGTACACCTATTGCTCCACCTGCTTCTAACGCAGAATTCTATGAAATTAAACCTGCACTTTTAAATCTTGTTATGAAAGAGCAATTCTCTGGTGTTAGTACTGATGATGCTGCTGCTCACCTTAATAATTTTGTTGAACTTTGTGAGATGCAAAAGTATAAGGATGTAGATGGTGATATTATTAAACTGAAACTTTTTCCTTTCTCTTTGAGAGGACGTGCTAAAGAATGGTTGCTATCTTTGACTAGAAATAGTATTGATTCATGGACTAAATGCAAAGATGCTTTCATAGGAAAATATTATCCTCCTGCTAAGATTATATCTTTGAGAAGTAGCATTATGAATTTCAAACAATTTGATAATGAGCATGTTGCTCAAGCTTGGGAGAGAATGAAATCATTGGTAAAGAATTGTCCCACCCATGGACTGACTGCTTGGATGATCATCCAAACCTTTTATGCAGGACTAAATTTTTCTTCAAGAAACCTATTGGATTCGGCCTCTGGAGGTACCTTTATGTCCATCACTTTGGGTGCTGCAACAAAGCTTCTTGATGATATGATGATAAATTATTCTGAATGGCACACCGAAAGAGCTCCACAAGGTAAGAAGGTAAATTCTGTTGAAGAAATCTCTTCCTTGAGTGATAAGATTGATACTATTATGTCTATGCTTACAAATGGAAAAATGCATGTTGATCCAAATAATGTTCCTTTAGCTTCTTTGGTTGCTCAAGAAGAGCATGTTGATGTGAACTTCATTAAAAATAATAACTTCAACAACAATGCTTATAGGAATAATTTTGGTAATAACAATTATAAGCCCTATCCTTTTAATAGTGGCAATGGTTATGTTAATTCTTATGGTAATTCCTACAACAATAATAAGAGTGTACCCTCTGATCTTGAAGTCATGCTTAAGGATTTTATTAGTACACAAACTGCTTTCAATAAATCTGTTGAGGAAAAGTTTGGGAAAATTGATGTTCTTGCCTCTAAAGTTGATAGTCTTGCTCTTGATGTTGATTTGTTAAAAATTAAAACTATGCCTCATGATGTTAAAGAGAGCAAAACTCTCAATGCTATACAAGTTAAAATTGATAATAATGTGAGGATGTTAGCTGATTTACATGCTAGGTGGGCAAGAGAGGATGAAATTGCTAAAAAGAATAGTATTGCTAGAGTTTATACTATTACTACTACTGAAAATGCTGTAAACTCAAGTGTTAACAAACCTCCTACTATCAATGGTAAAGTAATTGGTGTTGGCAATGTCTCTACTTCTGTTGCAAAACGTTTAAAATTGCCTGAAAACACTGAAACTGTTCCTGATAAAAGTGCTGAAATTTTTCGAGATGTGGGAGACAATGGTCCCATTACTTTGATAATAATGACTTTGATTTTGATGGTTGCAATATTTCTGAAGTAATTAAGTTCTTGCAAAAGCTAGCTAGAAGTCCTAATGCTAGTGCTATAAACATGGCTTTTACTAAACATATTACTAATGCTCTCATGCAAGTTAGGGAAGAGAAATTAAAACATGAAGCTTCTATCCCTAGGAAGTTAGAAGATGGTTGGGAGCCCATCATTAAAATGAAGGTGAATGATTTTGATTGCAATGCTTTATGTGATCTTGGTGCTAGTATTTCTGTTATGCCTAAGAAACTTATGATATGCTTGATTTAGCACCTTTGGAACACTGTTATTTGGATGTTCACCTTGCTGATAATACTATAAAGAAACCTTTGGGGAGAGTTGATGATGTTTTTATAATGGTTAACAATAACCTTGTCCCCGTTGATTTTGTTGTTTTGGATATTGAATGCAATGCTTCTTGTCCTATTGTTTTGGGAAGACCTTTTCTTAGAACTGTTGGTGCTATTATTGATATGAGAGAGGGGAATATTAAATATCAATTCCCACTCAAGAAAGGTATGGAACACTTCCCTAGAAAGAAGATGAAGTTACCTTTTGATTCTATTGTTAGAGCAAATTATTCTGTTGATGCTTCATCACTTGGAAACACTTGATTCTTACTTTCTGCGCCTAGCTGAAAGGCGTTAAAGAAAAGCGCTTATGGGAGACAACCCATTATTTTATTTCTGCAATTTTTCTTTTCTTTTTGAGTCAAGGAGTTGTTTACTTCTGTAACAATTCCTTTGTATCTTTATTTTATCGCATTGTTGTGCCAAGTATTGCCTCTAATAGGAAGATGATGCTAGATTTGGATTTCTGCGCAGGAACAGATTTCTGTTCACCGTTTTAATTCTGTAAAATCACAGAAAAATTATTTAAATCTGCAAATTTTTGTGCGTGATCCTCAGATATGTACGCATCTTTCGTTAGTTTAAAGTTTTTCGATCTGAGCAACGTAAGTGCCTCGAAAAAATTCGTCTTTACGGACTGTTCTGTTTAGACAGATTCTGTCTTTTATTTTTCGCATTCTCTCTTTTACTAGTGTTGAGTGGAATTCTTTTTTAGGGTGAAGAGCTTCACATAACATCAGTGGCAGTAGCTAATGTTAAAAGTAACGGTCATGTTTGTGTCCTTATAGAACATGTGAGTTTTTGATTGTGCACTAACCCTCTAATGAGAATTACTTTGAGTTTGGTGTGGCGGAAGTTTTCAAGGGTCAAGAGAGAAGGATGATATAATGTGATCAAGAAGAGTGAAGAGCTTAAGCTTGGGGATGCTCCCATGGATCACCCCAGCATATTTCAAGAAGACTCAAGCGTCTAAGCTTGGGGATGCCCAAGGCATCCCCTTCTTCATCAGCAACTTATCAGGTCATCTCTAGTGAAACTATATTTTAATTCTTTCACATCATATGTGCTTTACTTGGAGCGTCTGTGTGCTTTTATTTTCAGTATTTTATTTTTCTTATGGTCAACTTGATTGGACCCAGCATTCTTGATTGGGAGAGAGACACGCTCCGCTTTTTCATATGAATACTCCTATTCTTCACTTATACTTGTTGAGTATTCTTATCTAGCTATTGCTATGCTTTTAGCTCCTGTTTTGCATGCATCTCTTATTCAGAGCTGTTAGTTCTTTTAAAGAAAGTACTCTCTTGCTTCACTTATAATTGTTTGGAGAGTTTATGTTGAAATAAATTGATTGGTGTTTGGTTGGAACAGAAAATGTTGCATGTGGTAGATGGTATAATGGAAAAAGCTTACATATTCTTGTAGATCACTGTATTGGATAATTTGATACTTGTCAATTGTTTTGAGTTATCAAGTAGTTCATGTTTAAGCTTTTGTATCATGTAGTTAAAACCTATTAATGAAGAACTACCGTAAAGCTCGTTGAAATTTGGTTTGCATGATTGGTATCTCTAAGGTCTAGATATTTTCTAGTAAAAGGGTTTGGTTAACAAGGAAGACAGTGTAGAGTCTTATAATGCTTGCAATATGTTTTCATATAAGTCTTGCTGTGTCGGTTGATATCCTGTGTTTGCTTCAAATAACCTTGCTAGCCTAAACTCTGTACTGAGAGGGAATGCTTCTCGTGCATCCAAAACCTTGAGCCAAAATCCATGCCATCTGTGTCCACCATAACTACCTATATGTGGTATTTCCTTGCCATTCCAAGTAAATTTTTCATGTGCTACCTTTAAACTATTCAAAAATTATTACTCCTATTTTGTGTCAATGTTTACCAAGCTCATGAGGACGGGGTGGATGTCTTTATGTCAACTGTCAAACAGACTTTACCACCGGACTAGCGGCATATACATCCGCTTATCCATTAATTTTGCAAAAAGAGCTGGCAAATGGGGTGCCCAGTCCCAATTAATTACAACTTTAACCGCTTAATTCTCTTCACATTTTTGCCCTGATTTATCAGTCAAGCAATGACAAACAGTGAAATATCTGCATGTGTAAACAAAAGAGAAAGAGGGATGATCTGCCTTGCTGGTAGAAATAACGTCCTTCATGGGAGCCGCTCTTAAAAGTCTGGTTGGCAGGGGTCATATTGTACTTTCCATTTTCTGATTCGTTGACAATTAACAAACACCTCTCAAAACTTATTTTTACTCTCTATATGATTTCAAAAACTTAAAAAGCTCTAGCACATGATTTAATCCCTGCTTCCCTCTGCGAAGGGCCTTTCTTTTACTTTTATGTTGAGTCAGTTTTCCTACTTCTTTCTATCTTAGAAGCAAACACTAGTGTCAACTTTGGTGCAACAATTTTTATATGCTTGTATATTGCACTTATTATATTGCTTTGTGTTGACAAATATCCATGAGATATATATGTTGAAAGTTGAAAGCAATTGCTGAAACTTAAATCTTCCTTTGTGTTGGTTAAATACCTTTTACTTAGAATCTATTGCTTTATGAGTTAACTCTTATGCAAAACTCTTTGATGCTTGTCTCGAAAGTACTATTCATGAAAAGTTTTTGCTTATATGATTCAGTTGTTTGCTCATTATCTACTTGCTAGCAAACTATAGGCCATTGATCCCGACGCAAAAACCCTAAATACCCGAGCCATTATCCACGAAAAGTTCCAGAGACGCCGCCGCCGTCAACCCTGGCTCGGGAGGGTTCAGAAGCTCTTCCCGACACCCTGCCGGAGAGGGGAATCATCACCGGAGGGCTCTACATCACCATGCCTGCCTCCGGAGTGATGCGTGAGTAGTTCATCCTTGGACTATGGGTCCATGGCAGTAGCTAGATGGTTGTCTCTCCACTTTATGCTATCATGTTTAGATCTTGTGAGCTGCCTATCATGATCAAGATCATCTTATTGTAATGTACATGTTGTGTTTGCTGGGATCCGATGAATATTGAATACTATGTCAAGTTGATTATCAATCTATCTTATATGTTATTTATGATCTTGCATGCTTTCCGTTACTAGTAGATGATTTGGCCAAGTAGATGCTTGTAACTCCAAGAGTGAGTATTTATGCTAGATAGTGGGTTCATGCCTCCGGTAATCTGGGAGAGTGACAATAACTTCTAAGATTGTGGATGTGCTGTTGCCACTAGGGATAAAATAACCGATGCTTAGCTTAAGGGTGCGCCGTTAGGTCTAATGCATTTGTTTACATTACGCACATTACTTAATGCATTTATCCGTTGCTTGCAACTTAATACCAACGGGGAACTCGGATGACAACCTGGCGGTGGATTATTAGTCATAGACGCTGTTAGATAACGGTCTATGTATTTTGTCGTAATGCCCACATGAATATCATAATAATCATCATGTCATATATATGCATTGTCATGCGCTCAATATTTTGTCAATTGCCCAGCTGTAATTTGTTCACCCAGCATGTTAGTTATCTTTTACGGAGAGACACCACTAGTGAACTGTGGACCCCGGTCCATTCTTTTACACTGATAATACAACCAACTGCAAACATTGTTCCTTTTCATTCTCTTCAATTTCCTACTGTTTTCCACACCATACGTTTAATCCTTTATTTTCAGCAAGCCGGTGAGATTGACAACCTCACTGTTTCGTTGGGGCAAAATAGTTTGATTGTGTTGTGTGCAGATTCCACGTTGGTGATCGAGAAACGGCGTCACCAACAACCTTAAGAAGTGATTTCTTGCTCCTACCTGGTCGATTAAACCTTGGTTTTATACTGAGGGAAACTGCTGCTACACTGTTTCATACCTTCCTCTTGGGGTCTCCCAGCGAACGTGTGATCCACGCAATCAGTGTCTGTGGTGCCAGGATTCAAAGCAATGTCCTGGATAAGGCCCTAAAGGTTGACAAACTGCGTGATGTGCTCAATAGTGAATTCCTGGACGGCGATGTCTGCCACCCAGTTGAGGTTGGCAAGGGCGTCCTGAATGCAGCGCTTCTTCTTCTTTGATGCCTCGAAAATCTTGGGGGCTAGAGCTCTGGGAGAAGTCCCGCTGAGCCAGGAAGAGGACCAGAAGCTCGCAGTGAGCCCATCCCCGATGGTCACATTCGTGGCGGCATTAAAAAGCTCCCGGTCAGTGTCGTCATTGGGTGTTTCAAGCCCCACCCATGGCTTTTCCGGAGCCGTCCACTCAAACCACAGCCAGCGCAGCCGAAGGGCCCGAGCGAATTTCTCAAGGTCAAGAATCCCTAAGCCTCCCAACGTCTTTGGCCGGCAAACCTTAGTCCAGCCCACTTTGCATTTCCCCCCAGTGACGGTGTCGCTCGCTGCCCAGAGCATTGCCCGGCGAAGCCTGTCGAAAGCCTTCAAAATTGCTTTGTCAGCCTTGATAGCAATGAGGAGGAATATAGGCAGGGCAGTAAGGACCGATTTGACCAGAGCATCGCAACCGGCTCTATTGAGGAATTTGGTCTAGTAGGAGTTTAGTCTTGACGCCACTTTGTCGATGTAAAGTTGCAGGTCAACCCTTCTCAGCCAACCCAAAGAGAGGGGGAGGCCGAGATACGTGATGGGGAACTGACATTGCGCATCCTGGAAGTTAAGCAGCGTGGCAGTGAGGTCGACCTCCTCGCAGCGGATTGGGGCCATGACACTTTTCTCAATGTTCGTCATGAGGCCCGTGATCAAACCAAAATTTTGGAGCAAAGTTGTGAGGTTATTGACATCATGAGCCTCAGGCTTCAGAAAGATGATCGCGTCGTCAGCGTACAGGGAGATACGTGATTTTATGAAGTTGCCAGGCAGCGGATGAAGCAACCCTTGCTCGGTTGCCAGCTCAAGGATTTT
The DNA here is from genome assembly GCA_947311845.1 of Poa pratensis. Taxonomy (NCBI): domain Eukaryota; kingdom Viridiplantae; phylum Streptophyta; class Magnoliopsida; order Poales; family Poaceae; genus Poa; species Poa pratensis. Next base: position 33,528,623 of record CAMZMU010000040.1, read on the forward strand.
GGGGAGCGTGTCAATAGCGATGTCGAAGAGCAAAGGGGATAGCGGATCTCCCTGTCTTAGGCCACGTCCATGAATAATCTCTTTGCCAGGGGCGCCGTTCAGCAGAACCCGAGATGTGGATGTAGAGAATAGTAGTGAAAGCCAGGCCCGCCACCGCGGAGGGAAGCCCATGCATTGCAAGAGGTCCAACAAGTAGTCCCAGCGAACGGTGTCGAAGGCCTTGGCAATGTCGAGCTTTATCAGCAGGGCTGGCGTGTGCTTTTGGTGGAGGTGGCCCCACATGGCTGTCGGGTGAGAACGAGCTTGGCTCAGCGGAAATGGTCGATTCGGCCGTTCCTCCAGGGCGACCGGGGCTGCTGCAGAAAGCCAAACCCGCCCTACCTCTGTAACGTTAGCTTGTTCCTTGTCGGTCCTATTCTGTAGGACAAGCTTGGTCAGCAGCTGTGCATGCACCAGTGCGTGCTCCTGCACACGCCCTCACGACATCTCTCACAATCTATTCTTTGTATAAATATGTAATCGAGGCATGAAATACAAATGCGTGACAGTAATTCTGTTCTGCTTGGTATTATCAGAGCGTGTCCCTCTTCTTCTTCCTCTCCGATGAGTGACATCGCTACCCTGGCCATGTCTTCTGAAACCTCGCTCGCCCTCTTCCCTCCACTCAATTCAATCGACAGCCTCAACATCACCAATTAGGAGATGACTCCAACGGGGCGACCCAAACGAACGCGCGTTTTGTCCGAAATTTGTCCATTTGGGTCGCCGTCCGGGGGGGGGGGGGTTGGGGGGGCGGACAGAGGGCGGACAAACGCATTCGGAGGGTGCCCCCAACGGGCTGCCTACCCATTTGGTATTTTGTCCGTTTTTTGCTTTAAAAAAAAAAATCAGCTACCAAGACTGCAACGAAAATCAGCTAGCAACGGCCAATCCATTAAAATCAGCTAGCAAGATTGCATCGAAATTACAAAGAGCTAGTCAATTTACACTAGTACTCACAAAAAAAATCAACAAAGCACAAAGCAAACCAAATTTGCAGCTGATGGATACTAGTACAGAAAGGGCAAGGAGAAACGAAGCAGCAGCAGCACCAGAGCGAGAGCGATGAGCGAAGCAGCAGTAGCAGCGGCGCAGTACCGGAGCGAGAAGGACTGGCAGCGATGGGGGCAGATTCAGATGCAGTTGCGCGAGCTGCTGCCGCCACGCGCTTGAGCAGCGAACCGCTCGAACGACAAACACGCCCAGATGCCGGCGAAGCGCACGGCCTGACCAGCAGGCGTGGATGCCTGCGTGCAGCGCGACTCTAGACAACGTGGACGGCCTAGGGGCAGAGGAACGGAGGTCGCCGGGAGCACCGCTTCCCTGCCGGCGGCGCCACGGGTGAGGTGCGGCGGCGGCACGGGTGTGGTGCGGCGGCACGGGTGAGGATGTCTCCAACAGGGCGACCCATCGATTCCGCGCGGCTCCGCGCGCGTCCGCGCGAGCCAAAAACACGGCCCAACGGGGCGACCCATCCGGACCGCGGTCCGTTTTTTGGTCCGCCGCGACCCATTCCTGGCCCAAATTTGGGCCAGGTTTGCGTCGGCGCGGACGCGCTGCGGACTGACCGTGTGTCCGCGTGCTCACGCGTGGCATCCTCCCTAGGCCCACATGGCAGTGACAAGGGGACGGTCAGCCTCCCCTGGCCCAGTCCTTTTTAATGCCAGGGGATAGGGACGGCCAGCGCCCACCCACCCCCACTCCACTGCCCCACTACCGTTCCCTCTCCGGCGACCAAACCCTAGCCGCAATGCCGCTCCGATGGCCGGGGTTCGGCAAGGCCAAGAACGACGGCGAGGCCGGGTCGTCATCTGGCCGCCGCCGCCGCTACCGCGCTCCCTCCCCGACGCCATCGTCTTCCCCGGAGCCAGAGCCGCTACCCGCAGTCTTCGAGCTCGCGCCGCCGGGCGCCGAGATTGCGCGGCGCGACCGCGTCTACGTGCGCAAGGAGGACTTCCAGTGGTACTGGGACCACGCAGTCCTGTTGCCATGGCCAGATGTCAAGCTCCCCGAGCATTGGCACCTGAACCCGCAGCGCATCCCGGTGCCCCCGATGCCGACGAGCAAGCGGGCATGGGATCTGGAGGTTGAGCGCCGCCGCTCGCGCCTCCCGGCCTCCCTCCTCAACGACCCCGCCTATGCGGCTAGGTCCCCGAACTGGGATGCCTGGTTCAGCGGCGAGCACAGCCTGCGGCGGCAGGCCCTGTACACGCAGCCACCGACGCCGCCAGCTGGCCGTTGGTCACCGCCGCCGCACACGCGGCGGAGGGACGCCCCACCAGTGCCAAGAGGCACACGCGGCGGAGGAGCGCTGCGGATTGGGTCGCCGCCGCCGCCGCCACAACGCGTGAAGACGGAGGTCGACATGGACGACGACGAGGCGCTCGCGGCCGCGAAGGCGGCCTCGAGGAAGTCCATCGCGGAGGACGAGGCCAAGCGCTGGGCCATGGTCCTCGCCGACGTCGCCGCGGAGCAGGAGGCGGCCCTGCAGGCGCAGCAGGCAGCGGTCATGGAGGAGCCGCAGCCATGGTGGCAGGCCATGGACGTGGAGCTGCCACCGGCGCCTCCGCTGCCAGAAGGCCTGGTAGGGCAGCGCTGGGTCTTCAATGGCGGCGCCTGGGAGGTCGAGGAGGCGGAGGAGCAGGCGCAGGAGCAGCCGCCCACGCCGTCGGCCGTCGTCCCACCGCGAGGCGGAGGCGGACCACCGGCGCACCTCTGGGAGCAGCCGGATTATATCATCCTCGACTAGATGACAGTAGAAGCCCGCGAAGGGCAAATATTAGAGTTTTTATATATTTTTGTTTTTAAAAATATTATGTAAAAATGCCGTTTGTGGCCCACCCCCCTATATATCTATACTACTATTAAAAGAGCAAACTTGTGTTGTGCTGTGTTGATACATTAAATCTGAGACGTTCAATATTTAATCGACGACCCAGGTCGTTTGATGTCCACTTTTTACCGTTTTGCCCTCCCACCAAGTAACATATTACAAGCAAAATGCCACCGTACCGTTTCGTTCCTTTTATTCTGAACTACCGAAGGGATCCCCAATTTCTTCCTAGGAGGCTACGCAAAGTGCGCGCCGGCCCTAATTCCACTGGCGGCAACAGTTCCTCCGGGGCAGCCCGCCCGCCGCATCCCATAACAGCAGCCCCGCGACATCTGGGCACCTAGCGCACCCACCTGCAGGACTCCTACCCCACACCTTGGCAAGTGCGTGGCTGGCGAGTCATACGCCAGGCGGGCATGGCCTGAGGTGAAGAACAGAGGACTACAGGGGCACTCCATGGTCGATTTCGTGGGCGTGAGGGATCAGAGGAACGTGCGGGTCTCCTGGCTGGGCTCGCCAGCTCGGCGTGGTAGCCGGAAGAAGAACGGCGCCGACAGCCTTGTGTTGTGCGGGACCTCTGGCAGCGTCGAGCGGCAGCAAGGGTGATCCATCTTTGATTTGCACTTGCAGTTCCCGACCATGCGCTCACTGTAGCGGGCGTTCGCCGGCCATGTGACCACGTTATAACTCTGAAAATGTGATTCTCTCTTTAATTCGAGTTGTTCGTGTTAAAGGCTCTTAGAGATAAGGATTAAAAGGGTTTACTTCGCTAGGCAAGCGAGAGTTAGAGGCCCTTGATGTTCCCCTGCCGATGCAGTTCAGTTGTACAAGAAAACTGAATGCAGCACAAGCTGAATATGTTGATTTTTCTTTCCTCTTCACTCCACTTCTGTTTAGATCGGTTTTACTGAAATAACAGTGAACCAAGTTCAGAGTTCACACTTTCCTAAAATAGGTTTTCCCTTTTATTCATAACTCTCGGGATGGCTTGGCTTGGCCAGATTAGGTTGGCTCAACAAAGGGCAGTTGATCCCAGCAAAGAAGAGGTTTAAAGAAAATGCTCTTTTTATTGTCCATTTTCAAATAACAAAATAATTATTCAGAAATTCAAACCTTGCACACAGTTTTGTGCAAATTATCATAGGGTCAATCTCACGTTGCTATGAAATATTTCCAGCATCCATATTTGGATTTAAAAAGGAGTTTAAATTTCAGATTGATAATTTTTAATGGGGTGTGACGTAAACACTCACTGCAAGTCGGAATAAAATGGTCTTTATCGTATAAATAGTAGTTACAGTTGCATGGATCTCTATTCACCATGGTAAAGAACATCAAACTTAACGTCTTGCCTACGGTTAACATATCAAATAGTAGTTACAACTGCATGGTTCCTTGTTTTCCAATTTTAATTTGGGTTTTCTAACTTTTATTTCTCAAATATGTATTGGATTTGTTTCTATCACGGGTGTTCCAAGTAGAGATCTTTCATCATACTATAACACAGGAGGATTTGCTGCACATGGATGTTTTTGGCCTGAGCCATCCACCTACGAGATGCTTATTCACTATACATGGATTCACTATCACCGTGCCCTAGCAACGTATGGGCACTCATTTTCAGAAAAAGTTATAATACCACATTGTTGATTGTTGAGATATCTGTGTTGCTATGGACTTGCATCAAAAGAAGTAATCCGCGTAGACCCTGTTACGGTATTTTCCTGCTTATAAAGTGTACCCTTGAATTGTGAAGACGTGCAACGCACGTCATGTCAACTAGTAACTACAAAAGGCCCATATATGGCATGTTTAGCTAAAAAAAAAATCTCGGGCGGACTCAATGCGTCGGGCCGTTGGGCGCACTGCCACCTACGACGGACAGGGGCGGATTGGGCCTGTCCGTTTGCCGACGCAAACGGACCAAACGCGCGTCCGTTTGCGTCGGCCCGTTGGAGACATCCTGAGGTGCTGCGGCGGCGAGGAAGACCGGCGAGGGGAAAAGCAAATCGGGAGAGATAGAGGAGAGAGAATGAGGGAGAGATTTGTGTGGCTGCCATGTGGGGCAGCAGGCGGACAGGGGAGGACATGCGAGACCACGGACGTCTCATTTGGCCAAAAATGTGTCGAGCCGGACACAAAACGAACCCATGTCTAAATGCGTCGCTGCGTTGGGTGGTGATTTTTCTCAAATAGTCATCCTTACATATCCTTCGAGCTCGACATGTCCGGCAAACTCTTTCGAAAATGGCGCAACATTATCCTTTTTCTTCTCTGCCACTATGGCGCCCGAGATCATGTGGAACAGTGGAAGAGGAGACCGATCACCATCTTGCCGATGATGAGTGGCGCAGCATGGCGAGAGACAACACCGCCTATGCAACCTTAAAGGCGGTCTTCGCGTTCTTCACCGCGAACAAGGTTGGGCGCAGCATGCACCTGCGGCGTGAACTCCACGATCTGAAGTAAGGGCGGTATGTCGATCGGGTCTACTGCAGCAAGCTGAAGGCGATCGCCGATGTCGAGAACACCATTGACGACCGCCAGCTCACCATGCGCCCCATCGACGGCCTCGGTGAGCAGTTCGCCTTCACCATCCAGGCCGAAATTCTTCAATCTCCGCCGCCCTCTTTTGCCGATGCACATTCGCGCCTTCAGCTCGCTGAAATCAAGATCAAAGCGAAGGCAAGCCAGGCCGCCTCTCAGGCCCTTGTCGCCAACGGCTACGGCGGGAACGGATCTGGCGACCGCGGTGACCGCGGCGAGCGCGGACAAGGCGGCGGATCTGGGAGCGGCGGCCAGGACGGCCACAATGGCGGCCGCACCGGTGGCTTTAATTTTTTCGACTAGCCTTTCTGTACAACTTTCTTGGACAAGAAATGTAAATAATTATTGCAATTTAGTGTCAGATGGAGTAAATATTGCAAGTTAGTGTGAAATTTTCTCTCTACGGTGCTAGTCTAGATAATGTTTTTCTGAAGTTTTTCACTAATTTCATTTACTCCTTTACATTTGTTTTTCAGGAGAAGTACCAGAAAGCGGTTAAGCTATCGAAAAGAAATATGCAGCTTCAATTCAAGCAAGTGGAGTATATGCATGAGTAAGAAGGTTAAATTTTACTCTCATATCCTCATTGCATTTTCTTGCATGAGTAAGCAAGTGGGCCCAATCAAATGAGTAAGCAAGTGTAGTATATGCATGAGTAGTTAATTAATGGAAAACTTAAGCAAGTGGGACCAATCATTTGTTTAACTAGCAAATAAATGCAGAGCAAATTAATGTCCAGTGGAGTATATGATTTTGGTCATATTTCTGCTTGCTTGCTGTAAATTCAAGTGCATACATAGCACTCGTACAAGCAAGCAAGCAGCAAGCAAGCATATGATTGGGCCCTTGCTTGCTGTAGTAACTGAAATTGGACAAGGTAGCAAGCGAGCACCTGTACTACTTCAGGGCAGGTGCTTATTGGACAAGGTATTCCTCACGTGTAAATTTGCAAGTATAGCTGAAATTCTGAATATAGAGTTGGACACAGAAGGTTGCATGAAGTTTTATCTTTTCATGAAACCTTCTGCTACTTAAACAAAAAATTCTGCTAGTTAAACAGAACTGTACAGAAGACTTGCTTGACTGGTCTTATTATTGTCACAACTATCGCAGTATTATTGTCACAACTCAGAACTACCACAGTAATTCTCTTTGCTTACTTGACTTCGGTTTCTGCAGCTTCTACTGATGCTAGTATTCAATTGTTGTGAATGGCAGAGTAATTCTTGTGCTCTAATAACTGAAAACCTGTTCAGTAGAGTAATTCTTGTTCAGTAATGCACTGCTCAGTTGCTTATCCTCTGTTGCAGAGTAATTTTCTTTGCTTACTTGACTTCGGAGTATTTTTTTTGTAGCTTGCTTGTTGTAGTGTGATGCTTTCTTCTTGCTTGCTGTAGCACATGATTTGCTGTAAAGTGAGGCTATTTCCTCTAAATAAATATGCTTGCAAGGATTTCAGTACCTATCCGGTAGTGTGTGCTGATGCATGCATCTAATTTTCCTGGCATTTTAGATTCAGCCGGTGAGTCACAGTTGTTAGGAGTACACTACTGGGCAGAGTCAGTTGTCTGCTATGTGGACATATATATGCATCTTGCTTCTGACAGACAGAAGTTAGTGATGTTCAGCAGTTGAAGTTACTGTGTCATTTCCTGCCATCTTGTTAAAGTGTTTTGAGTTCTGTTCTGTAGATTTCCTGCCATAGTTGAACTTACTGTGTCATTTCCTCCAGGAGATCTCTCTCTCTCCTGAGTACTTAGTTCTGATCATTTACGCGACGCAAAATTAGATTTACACTGTATGTTTAATAAGTAGAATCCTGCTCAAGTGCTGGGATCGAAAGGTAGTTTTGCACTTCCAGAGCTCAGCTCGTCGGTGGCTTAAATAAAATGGCTCTCATCATTTGATACACTAAGTGTTATATTAACCATATTCACTCTATCAGAAAACTGAAAAAACCGGTTCCAGTTTTTTATTAGAAACGGAGGCAAAAGCCCCATTCTATTAATTAAGGAGTTTGACGAGAAAGTAAAGGTTTTAAATTACAACCAGACTACCCTCCCGCATTATTTCACTCAAAACCAGTTCCAGTTTTTCATCCACAAATTCTTTGTCCTGATAAAGCTTACATGTATCTAGGATGACTGATATGAGTATCTAGGGGTGCTAAATTTGTGCAAGGAGCTGGGAGTACATGCTACAGTTTATTTAGTGCCCAGATCGATTTTTTTTTTTTTTTTTTTTGATACAGCCCAGATCGAAATTGATTGCATGCATTTTGTTTAATAGTGCATGGAGTAGCAGTTTATTTGCATGCATTTTGACTGTCAAACCTGATTAAGCAGTGCATCATATCAGTTCATCTGTGACAGATAAACATGCAATTATTCCTCTTCTTGCATTCTGGTCTACATCTGGAGTATCTTTTTCTTCTTGTACTGCAGGTGGACTGAAGTTTAGGTCTGGCAGTACCATCTTGTGCTGCAATCTGACCTGCTGCTCGGGATCTGTTTTTTATGCTGCTATCCGGAGCTGATGCTGCTGTCCGAAGCTGCTGTTGCTAGGGATCTGCCGCCCAGGCTCCTCACCTGAGCCCCCCAGCAGATGAGATCACCGGCCGCCCCCTGGGCTAAAACGCCGGGAAAAGCGACGCGCTGTTTTGAGGGCTGTCAGTAATTCCTAAAACGACTTATAAAAGTGATCTGTAACATGAGGCCTGGATTTTGCATCTTGTATTGGTTTGAAAACGGTTATGTTTTTCTCATCCTCCCATAACACTCTCACATTCCAGAACATTACTTTCATACGGCAACGATTAGAAGAAACGGGCGAAGCAGACACACTGTGCAGATGCAGATTAACAAAGAGATGCAAGTGCAAAAGTAGAACAAAAATAAAACTGAACTAACAGAAGCTTATATGACAGCTTGCTGTTACAGAGTTTAACACACGCAACGCAAAGAGAGCTAGACAGGTTGTTGGTCTACAGCAACACTCAGAAGGAGCGGCACCAACTTTGGAGAAAAAGTAAACTAGAAGCATCTGGAAAGGGAAACACGAACAGCGCCCTGGAATACTACAACACCAAGCTAGAAACACTGCAAAGCAGCTATCCATTCACTCAGAGCAATTCTGTGACATGTTCACGGTTAGATCCACGTGACACTAGTCTAAACACTTTCATTAATACTTGACAACGCCAGTAGCATGGTCCTTTATACAAGGCTGACAGAGTCCTATGACTTGATAGCTTTTTTGTTCTCCTGCAAATAAGATGAGAGACTATAAGAAAGTGTGAGGTTATTTCAGTACAGAGTAGTTAACCTGTCCCATACATGTATGCTCATAGAAAAATAGCAACAACCAGCTACATGTAGGAAAACTATGCAACATCCAGTAACCAACGTAAGCTGCAAAAACCGCAGCGCTGCTGGTTATCAAACACATGTACCAACGACAATTGACATGCTTGTAGCTCTTCCTACTCAAGTAATCAGCATCTCTATTTACATAAATTAATGGCTAGACAGAACTAAATGAAGCATATGCATGCTAAGATGGTCAATTCCCAAATTAAACCACACAACAGCAAGCTGAAATTTGTTTTGTACCCAATTTTCTCTGGCAGTGTAGAACTCCAAGCACAACGAAGTTAAAACGAAAGGATAATGTAGATGGAAGGGATAAAGGGTGCTAACCGACCGAGCATCCTCCTCCACTAGAACAGGAGAACCAAGACGGAGCCTGCAATCAGCAACCTCAGTATTGCCGAGAGGCGCTGATCGCAGCTGCCGCTTGGCAGCTGCGGGTAGTTTTCTGGTGACGGCATCGCGCACTCACCACCATCGAAGTAGATCTTCCTCCGGAACGCCCAACCTGCATCGAAGGTGAAGTCCTCGTCCTTCCTCAGTAGGATCTCCGTCTGCACGTTGCCGTCCTGCAGCAACATCTTGTTGAAGTTCGGGACCCCCCAGAACAGCTCCGTGTCATCTGCAAAATCCATCTGTTAGTCTCGCGACAGTTGAGAATTTATAATACCTGTGTTATATGCATATAGGTTTATAAAGGAAAATTATTAGCCTCATGTCAGCCTTGCAAAACTTAATCGCTTAATCGTTTCTTTTTAGAATTGTTTGCGCTGCTCGATGAAATGAATGACATTTGAACTCTTTTTCTTTTTTCTTTTTCCTTTTTTGCGCTTAGGAAGTAAAACAAATTAAAAAAAACTTGAGGTTTCAATGGGAAATTTGGAGAAACAATAGTAGGTAGGTGTCTCCATAAATTTTACGGAAGCAATATGTTGTAGAACCTAGGTGTAAATAGAAAAAAGTCAAAAAAAAAATAAAGTGTACAAAGTACTAGACTATATATGTAAAGGGGGACGAAGGGAGTAGTGTAGAAGCTTCAGTTCTTCCCGCACTGTAGTGTTTGCTCTCCAGAAATAAATTCAATTGTTTGATGCTTGATTCCTTCATGGTATCAGAGCAAGAAGATCCCGGTGTTTCAATCCCGTAATCCTGAGCAGATTTGGTGGCGTTTAAGGTGCTGCATCGCCGGATTGTTGGAGCTGTTTGCCATCAACTTGCTGGTGGTGGTTAGGCACGAGTCCTTTGCGATTTGGCCGGAACAAGGTCCTTGCTCGGAGGAGAACGGAACAAAGGGGGAGACACACTTCTTCGCTTGAGGTATATTATTACTAATCTGGAGGATTATCGCTAGTTGAGGTATGTTGCTTTTCCTCAGACTGAATCTGTTGTGATTCACAAACCTGAACTTGAGATCTTGAGGTCTGCCTCTTTGGCTAAACTGGAATCTGCTGTGAAGGAACCATGGGAGACAAAAACAAGCGATGTGGACTCAAGTGTTGAGAGGTTCTGTGAGAGTATGCAGAAAATGCTTGCTCAGTTAATGGAACAGGCGCTGATGAAATCCGGCAGTACCCCTGATGTTCAGAAGACTATCCTGGAACCTAATCCGGTCAAGTTGACTAGCCCTGGTGACTACTTTAGCTGGTCACGCAATGCATCTTTAATTTTGGAATCACATGCTTGAGTAAATTTCTAAAGGAGGATGAGAAGCGCCCAGGGGAAATGACACAGTAATGGAAGCTGCATCAGAAGAAGGTTATGATATGGCGGCTGAGTTCAATGGATAAGACTATCCGAGAGCAGGTTGAATGCTTTCAAACTGCAGAAGAGGTCTGGACTTGCATTGAAAAACAGTTCTGTGGAAAATCCAACAAGATGCAGGTCAGTCGAATTCTTCATGAAATGAGACATATTAGACAAGACCAAAAATCTGTTACAAAATATGCCAGGGAACTTAAAAGGCTCTACAGAGATCTGGAGGTTTTTGGGCCATTTAAACCTCATGATCCTAGAGACCTCACACTTCTCCGCGAGTGGTTTGAACCGCTACTTGTGCAAATATTTCTTGAGGGGTCGAATCCTGAGTTCCATCTTCGTTCCCAGTTGATTCTTGCAACTTCTGAATGGCCGACCCTGGATGAGACAATCACCAGTATACTAGAAGAAGAAACTCGCTTGGCAAGTCAGGACACGATCACACAAGTGCACGGTGATAATCGAGCTGCACTAACTGATGTTCAGGCTCCTGCTATTCTAAGAAGAGGCGACCAGGTTAATGCCATTAAGTCTGATTATAGACATAGAAAAAAAAGTGGTGGTGTGTGATCATTGTAAGAGACCAGGTCATGTGAAGAAAGATTGTTTTGATCTGGTGGGTTATGCACCAAACTGGCAGCATAAGCAAGTGAAACCCGGTGTTGGTGGTAGTTATGAGAAGAGGCAGGACAAGGCTCCCTTTACGTCATCCTCTGGAGAATTATCTGCTGCAGCTATGCAAGCATTAGAAGAGTTCAAGGCAAAGTTGATAGCTGCTTCCAATAAAGGGCCAGAGAAAGCTTCTAATTCTCATGGAAAAGAAGAGTTTGGTTTACATTCCTACTAGGAAGGCAGGTTACATACAGGGAAAATTAATGCATGTACCAGTTCATCGGTAGGAGTGCCTCAGGCCTGTCGCACCAGGGGGTCACCCATAGGGCTGCTTCCTCTTCAATTCTAAGGACAAGGCTGCTAACAAAGGGCCGCTCGTTCTCGAAGATGCATCCGTTCCGGTGTTTCCAGATCATCCAAGGTGTGAGCAGTGACTGAAGCCAGTCCCTTGTGCAGCGGCTTTGGGGTGTTCTGGCGGGCAGCCACCAGGCCCACCAGTCATGCAGCAAGGTGGATGGCAGGTCATGCGCAGCCAGGACATCTGGCATAACCTGCCGCGAGAATGGGCATTCGATGATGAGGTGGTGCATGGTCTCTGGCATCTGGTCACAGAGGGGGCATCTTGGGTGGTGCTGAAGCCTGCGGTGCACGAGGGAGTCTGCCGTCCAGCAGCGATCAAGCTTGGCCAGCCAATGAAAGAACTTGACGCGGGAGGCCCCCAGCTCTTCCATATGAGCATCCAAGATCTGCAGAAGGTTGACCCATCGAAGGAGGCAAGGTAGCCAGAAGTATGCTGTGTACACCAGCTCCCGTTCCACTTCCAAACCAGCCAGTCAGCCTCGTCCGATAGCACCGTGTGCTCAATCAGTCGCCATAGCAATATATCGGAAAAACGTGAGGTGTGTTTGCACTTGTCGATGTGAATGACATTTGAACTTTTATTCTTGCGCTTATGAAGTAAAATAAATAATAAATCAATTTTCAGGTTTGAATGGGAAATTTTGAGAAAGCAATATATAGGAAGGGATTTCGTAAGAAAGGCTTTAAATCTATTGCAAGTGTGGTGGAACTTACTTATGGCGCCATACTGGACTAGCGGGTGATGGTTGAAGCTGAAGACTTGCGTCAGGTTCTGCATACCGGGGTGCTGCACTACCAAATTCCAGTCACTGTAGTTTTTTAACTGGTTGAAGTTGAGAGCCGTCAATTTGACTCGCCAGTACCCCCGATAACTCTTCTTCACGTGCCAGTGCACCCGGATCGGACACATGTGCCCAGTGCATCGGACAGCAGGCTCGGCCTCGGGTCCCTTGCACTGCGGCGCCGTGGAAGTCACTGGGCAGGCGCCGCAGATGCAACGCGGACACTCCACGATCGTGCTACTGTAGAAGGCCGAGAGGGATATGCAGCATGATTTCCGTGGGCCCACCACTGTCTGTGAGAAGAAGCACGAAACCTGCCATGTCACTGCACATTAACAAAAAAAACCAATCGATAGTTAGAATTAGCCCTGTTGTATAGTCAATGATATGCTTGAAGAAATAGTTCGATTGTATATTAAAAGGAATGACTGACACGATTTTTTGGAACTAAAGAGCCTTTCTCTTTTGCTATTTAGTAAATCACTACATATTACCATCTCTTGTTACATTGCCCTTTGAACAGATCAATGTGTTTGGCTGCTCATACATGCCCTTGAATCTTGAAAACAGGTCAAGTTACCAATTAAAACAGGACCTACTGATTTGGTGTTTTTACCTTCTCTTTACTGAACTCTGTACTGTTTCTTACACATTTACATAAGTACGATATCATTTATCCAAGAAAAAAATAAGTATGATACTTCTAGATTCCATGTAACTAAGGACTGATTAAAGTGGATTTGAGGTGTGTGCTTCGTTGCTACGCTCAAGTTTGAAGAAATCAACGAGCTTTAGAAGTATAGTTCTCACGTGCAGGAGGCAGTGCATTTTCTCTGTCCTGTCGGCATCAGTTAGTAGCAGCCACCAATATCTGTGCCGTTGTTAGTTGTTACAGTATAGCATCTATTATGCTTTTAAAATATGAAATCAAATTCTTCTCCAGGGCCTGATGATCTTCCAGTTTTCTTCTATAAAAAGTGTTGGGGCTTGTTACAAACTCAAACTAAAGCTATTGTAGATGACATGTTTGCTGGTAGAGGGAGAATGGGCCTAGAATTAACAATGGTGTGCTTAGCTTGATTCCTAAAATCAAAGGGGCTAGTTAATATCAAACAGTTCAGACCTATTGCTGTCTTAAATGTTATCTACAGGGGAGTTACCAAAGTGCTGGCTACTAGAATTTCACCTGTTGCCCATGCTATTATTAACCCATGTCAGACAGGTTTCATCAGAGGGAGGTACATCATGGACGGTATTGTGGTGGTGCATGAAGTTTTACATGAGCTGAGAGTTAAAAATGGGTCAGGGATTATTCTGAAGCTCGACTTCGAGAAGATTTACGACAGGGTTGGTTGGGAATCTTTAGATGAGGTCATGCGAAAAAAGGGTTTTAACAGAACGTGGATCATGTGGGTAATGCAGACAGTCAGACATGGTCATTTAGCTATCAACATCAATGGGGAACAGGGGGCTTTCTTTCAATCGTCTAGAGGGCTGTGTCGGGGGGAACACCTCTCACCAATCTTGTTTGACTTGGTAACTGATGCTTTGGCGGCTATGACTGAATCTGCAAAAAGGGCTGTCTACATTACTGGGCAGGTGATGCATGATCGACTGCCTACGGATGGAAAATGCCCCTTGTGTGGGAAATTGAAAATTTGGAACATCTCTTGTTTCATTGCCCTATGGCGGTCTTTGTGTGGTCTGTAGTTAAAGAGGTGACAGGATGGCCTTCATATCCTCACAATGTGTGTGAAATTCTATCTTTGGCAAAAATGACCCACCTGGGAACTTTTCTTGTGTGTGGATCGGGGCAGCAGCTATTATGTGGACCCTCTGGAATATTAGAAATAAACTAATTTTTGAAAAAAAAAACTTAAGAAACCGGCTGATGCAATCTTTCGTGTCCTATCTTATTTACAGGCTTGGTGGATTCTGAGGGATGCCAAGACCCAAGAGTTGCTCGACTGGGTGCCTGAAGAATGCAGAATAAGAATGAGGCATCTAAATCGGCGTGGGTAAGATATGGGAGTTAAAAATGTGATGTATGTGAGCTGTGGGAGTTTCCTGGAAGCGTTTGGTCTTTGCTACCTGTGGATGTTGGAGTTACTTTCGACTGCAGACCTGCTGGGTCGAGATATTTTGTGCTGAAGTTCCTGCGAGCTGAGGGGATGCGGCCTGCGTGTTGCTTTATCTTTAGTTTTCGTCTAGGTTCTGGACGTTGGTCCTGTGTTTTCTGTAAGTTTCGTTGAAGTTTACCTCAGCTGATAGCTTGCCTTAGCTGTTAATAAGGATGTTCATGTGGTTGCTTAGTTTGGCTGGTTGGCAGTAGTGGCCTAGCAGAGGGAGTGAGTTTGTGGATGTAATAATTTGGCTAAAATTGTATGTTCGTTGCTTTCTATATAAAGCAGGGCCATAGTGCCTTTCTTCCAAAAAAATAAATTCTATTGTACAGTAAATTATAGGTATAGCATTGATGAACTTCTCTCTACGTACAAAGTCGCCACGGCCAGATCGATTGTCGAAGAAAAAGATTATTAGTTTTTCATTTATTTAAATGAACTGTAACTTGATTTGATTTTGGTTAGGATTTGGGTGGAGCAAGCACTGTAGTGTTTGACCAGACTGATGTATGTGAAATTTGTTAATTCCTATCTGCAACTACACCTTGGACAAGATAAATGCTATGGTATTCCAAGACTCTACTAAATGAATTGCGCTCACAAGTAAAATACATACTCAGAGCTTGGATATGCCGCTGCCTGCCGGTCTGAGTCCTGGTTGGGGGCACCAGTGTGGCGTTGCTGCAGGTGTAACCTGGCACCCCGATGCTGAAGTTGAACGGCATCTGGGGGCTGCCGTCGCTGGAAGGGGCAAAGTTGCCGACAGTCATCATGAACGTCGATGCGGCCGCCTTGCTGTTCTGCGTGAGCGAAGACAGCACACCGCCCCGGCAGCAGTTAGCAACCTGACGGTTGTACGGCGTGCCTGGGCCCAGGTCCACCATCACAGGTTGCTTCTCGCAGCTCTGAGCACCGACGGAGCGAGTACAGTTGCCCTGCTCGGTCGCCTCCGCGCCCGTCGCCTCCAGGATCACTTCATCGCCTGCCCAAAACCAGCTCAGCCACCACCCTGGATCCTCGAGGTGGCGGTAGAGCTGGTTGTTCTGGAGGCTAACCGAGACCTGCGTCATATTTATCAAATGCTTGATTATTCTTGTATCGCATCGCAAAGCACGGGAACCTCACTACTGAACTAGAAAATGAGCTAGACAGATATATTACCGAGTAAGTGTCCTTGATGTCGAGAAAGTCCCAGTTAATTGTGATATTTCCTCTCGGATCGAGGGGATCGTACGCCCTCGCCTGAACAGAGCACAGTAGCAGCAGCAGAAACCAGAGCAAGCTGCAGATTAAAGGTATATTAAATACTGATTAAAGGTATAAGATGCACATGTCAAACATTTGCTTTTTACTTGTCCTAAGCTAAGCAGGTCTCGAAGCAGATGGGGCTTGATTGCACACACAAAAATATGATTGATTGCACAGTAAATGTAGAATTCGAGCTCAACTCTTGATGATCAAGCAAAGTTGATAAAACATGACAAAAACTAATAGTGCAAGACCACAAAAGATTGTAACAATCATCTATCAATGGTTTGGTTGATCTGAACCTCCCATGACCACATCAACAATAGTAGAAGAACAAACACCTTCAAGCGATAAATAATAGAACATCATAAACATAACGTTAACTAGCTAATCATCTATGCAAATCTTCATCTTCGATTTCTAAAACATGAAACTGATAACAAGACCTATTCAAATCAATGGTTTAATTCAATTCTTCAGGAAATACAAGTGTTAAGTAGAAAATAGCTTAGGGTTTGCCACCTAAGTTTAGATCTCAGTCTTCAGAATTACAGGAGCAGCCATGTTCAGAAACAACAGGTAGCAGCAGCGTATAGGCTTCAGGGATCCCGTTGCGCTACGGCGCAAGCGTGGCGCCGTAGCAATGGAGTGGAGCAGCCAGCAGACTGGCAGAGGTGCAGCCACATAGGCAGCTGCCGTCGGCGGCGGGGGGGAGTGGGAGACGACGGCCCGACCGCGACACGGCACGGCGGTAGCATCCCAGTGGCAGGAACCAGCGGAGGAGTGCGGCGTGGGCTCTAAGCTGTGGGGGTCAGGCCAGGCGGAGCCGGCGAGCCGACGACCCGCGACAGAGGGTAGGCGGCGCTGCCTATCTCTGGCCGTAACGACACAGGAAGAGGAAGCCAGGAAAAGAGTTCGCTTTCTCGCTAGCCAGATCGGAATGAGGCACCTGATCCGGCAGCTCTCCCGCGTCGGCGACGAATCCGAAGCCGCCGGAGGGGCACGTCGGGGACGGGAGTAGCGAGGCCGAGCGGTTCCTTGTGCGGGCCGAGCTGCAAGGGCCGCCCGGCTCTCGCCGAGCTCCTGGGCCGCGCCGCGCAGGAGTACGGCCACGACCACCAAGGCTGGGCCCCTCCAGATCCCCTGCTCCCCCGCCGCGCGCTCGCCTCGGTCGCAGCCGCCGGCGACGGCAGCTAGCTAGAACGAGGGGAGGGAGCTCGGCCTGAACCCGGCCCGGTTTAGTTCTCGCACGGGGTCGCCTTGTGTCAGTTGTGTGCACTGCATAGTGCATTGTGCTTGTGCATACCATACCACCGCCTGGAAGATTTAGCTTTGGGTTCTTTTCTTTTCGGTGTACCTGAAACGGCTTGTTGACTAGAAGCGGCAGTTTACTCCGCCGAATTGCAACGCTACTGCTTGAATGCTTAATCATGCAAGCTCTAGTTTAAAATGCAGTGCTGCTCTCCCTTCTGCGTTGCTTACAAATATTTGTTCATCACGAGGTACTACATGTCTTCACCAAAGAAGATGGAGTAAAATAAAAGGCAAGTCACAAGCACATGCATGCAGTGATCTGGGCACGCACCTTCTCGCCGGTGTGAAAAATGGAGCCAAGCCCCGGGTGGCGCAGGAGGAGGAGCCATGGTCGGCGGCGGCGCCGGCGCCGGCGTCCTGGCTCTTCATCTTCCCCTACCTACTAGCAGGCGCAGGCGCGCAGCAGCGTGAGATCGAGGAGAGGAAGGAGATGCAATGGCAGGACAATGTGGAGATAAATACTGGGATGAAGAAATTCACTGAGAATGGAGTGACCGGGCTGGGGCGAGGCACATGGATGGATGGATTGTTGATATGAGCTACTGGCATGCTTTTTGCCATAAGAGGGCACCAGCCAACATGGCTGTAAACTTTGGACGGTGTGTATGTTTTGTATAAGAGGATAAATCTATATGTATCTTGATGGGTGCCTTATTTGCAATCGACTATGCTTAGTAGTTGACATCTTTGGTCTTCCCTGGATGGATGGATGGATGGATGGATTTTTGTTGATATGAGCTACTCTGGCATGTTTTTTTCCATTAGAGGGCACCAGCCATATGGGTGTAAACTTTGGACGGTGTGTGTTGTACAAGAGGATAAATCTATGGGCTTGCTTGTTTGGTTCAAAGGAAAAGTAGAGGAATAATGTAGGAATAGAAAATTTTCCTATGGGGACACCATTCATCCCTTTGGTTCAAAGGAAAAAACGTAGAATGCATGAATTTTACAATGCACCCGGACCTCTTTTTTAAAATCATATGCACGAAGAACGAGACGGAGATCTGTTTTGGCATTATAAAATGCTAATTATACCTTCTCAAATGGTTTGACTTTTGATTTGACCATGTTTATTAGTAATCCTATGTTTTTCCTATTCATGTGAACCAAATAACCATGTTTACAAAATTTCTGTGTTTTTTAATCCTCTGTTTTGCACTTGCATTCCTATCATTTTCGTGCATTTTTCCTATTTCTACGTTCTTAGAATCCTGCGAACCAAACATGCCCTATATGTGTCATGATGGGTGCCTTACAATCGAGTATGCTTAGGACCTCTTCGGTTCAAAGGATTTTCAAAGGAATTTTATAGGATTCTAATCCATAAGATTTTTTTCCTATAAAGTCCATTTGGTTCAAAGGAATGAATCTTTCAAAATTCTTATGGAATGCTTTTTCTACACTCAATCTCATAGAAATTCTAGCAAGAGCTTGAACCTCATGGAAAAATTCCTATGAGTTTATGACAACTATGACTTGTACCCAACTCCACAGAAAATTTCTGCGTTTTTCTTGTGCTGCAACCAAACGACTAGTGTGACTGGTTCCTGCGTTTTCATTTCCTGTAGGATTTTACATGTCATGACATTCTAGTCCTTTGTTTTTCCTATTTATGTGGTTTCGATTCTTGTGAACTAAAGAACCCCTAGTACTCCCTCCGTTCCTAAATATGAGCTATTGTGGCATGCTTTTTTCTATTAGAGGGCACCAGCCAACATGGCTGTAAACTTTGGACGGTGTGTGTTGTACAAGAGGAAGATAAATCTATATGTGTCATGATGGGTGCCTTGTTTGCAATCGACTATGCTTAGTAGTAGTTGACATCTTTGGTCTTCCCTTGTGTGGGAGGGAATGGTTTCCTTGTAATTCATCCGTAGAGGACAGTTGAGCATGCATTTTACTGACCTCTTTTGTGCATCGTTGATCAGCTAGCAGGCCACCGTCTGTTTTTAATACGCATGGCCCTTAGAAAATGGTTAAACCACACCACACGGCCACACCTCCCTTTTCTTCGCGTGCCCCGCGCAACGACGACAACGTAAGGACGAGCGGTGGCAGGAAGTCACACACACACAAGAACAGAAGCGGAAATGCAGTCGCGCAGGTCAGGCGGAGTGGGCAGCTAAATCTGAAACAATATTCCCCTGGTTATCATGTGAAGTTGTGAACCTGCCTTTGTCAGTTTTTTTTTCCAAGAACACACAAGCTGCGTGCCTTCAATATGCCTTTGTCAGTTGAAAGCCTCTGGTCCTTAACTGATTACTCGTGTTGCCTAATTAAGCACAAATGATGAGGAGAGTTAGGCGCATGCGCATGCACCACATAGCCGACTTGTATAGGTACTACACCCTACTTGAAAATGTGAGTAACATTCCTGCAAAAAAATGTGCATCATGCATGCCGCTCGCCCTCAAAAAGTTCAAGGCATCCACTTCCAGTTTATCAAGCTACCTACCTCCTCCCCGGTCTCAAGGTTCCGATGGAATTCGTTCAAGCTCTCCAAAAGGCCATTCGTGCTCGGATTTGGGCAGGTACCGATAAGATCTCCGGGGGAAAATGTAAAATCAATTGGAAGGCTGTTTGTCGCCCCACCTCGCTTGGTAGGCTCGGCGTCCTCGATCTCGAGGTGTTCTCCACACCCTTCGCCTCTTGTGGCCTTAGCTTGATTGGGCAGAACCGGAGACCGTGGGCCGGTTCCGAGCTCCCTTTGGCCGACGACATCAGCTCCAAGATCATCGCTCCCTCTATCTTCGCCCTCTCCACAAAGAAATCATGTTCGGTTAGGGAGGCTTTAAGTGGCAATGCTTGAATTCAACAAATCGACTACTCCAACTCGCCTTTGGCATTTCACCCCACAACTCCACCTTCAAGAAAGGGTCTGTGACACGATTATTTGAAAGCTCACCTCCTCAGGTTGCTACTCGTCGGCCTCCGCCTACAAAGCTCAGTTCGCCAGAACAATGCATAGCACTATTTTGGAAAGCTTGGGCCTCTTGGCTTATCATTCAAAATCATGTGTGGACGGCGGATCGTCTCCAACGCCGTGGGTGGCCTAATTGTGGCGCTTTCCCCTTTGTAAGAAGATCCCCGAATCTGCGGCTCGCCTCCTTTTGCAATGCCGCTTCGCTTCTCGGATTTGGTTCGTGGTGAGAGATTGGCTCTGGCTTGTCGACTTTGACCCGGTGGATTGGGGGGCGTTCCAAGACGTTAAATCTTGGTGGCTTCACGTTACCTCATGCCCACCCCGGAAGTAGGAAATCAATGGCCACCATCGTCATGCTTGTTTCTTGGGAGCTTTGGAGCGAACACAACACGAGAATTTTCAAGAACAAGAGCTCCATGGTCCGTTTTTGCTCGCATCAAGCTAGAGATGCGATCTTGGTCACTTGTCGGCGCTTAACATTTGGGTTATCTTTTGCCGGCAGAGTGTGTCTTTTCGGTTATTTCGGTTGGAGCCTTTGGGCTTGAGACTTTGTACTTCTCTTCTTATTCAATGAATTCACCCAAGAAAACAAATTAGTGTCACAAATGTGAAGTTAGGGGGTGAATATGAGGAAAGAAAATAAAAATGTGTGTGACTAGTTTTACAAAACAGCCGGTTTCAAAAAAAAAATCCCTTTTCATATTTGTCGTTGAATCTGTTATTTCTAGCATAAAATTATGTCCGGACACCACCGATTCAGCGACATTTAATATTAATCAGAGAGAGTAGAGAAGTGCACAAAAAGGAAATTAATCCCTCTAATTCGAATCTCACAAGCCCAGATCATGTATACGCTTGACAGCACCAAAAGAAAAACTGTGTGCCAAGCCCGCCTGTACCCTTTGTAGTTCTACTTGTATGGTGAGAAGATAATTGCAAGTTGCTCAAAAGTAAAGTGTGTCTTGGTTCTCGAAATTTTTGTTGGTCTAAGAAAGGAACCAGCTTTGCCATCGTTTCAGCCATGAAGTGACGATGCAACTATCACCAAATTGGCAAAAGTGCGGAGTGGAGTGATTCCCTCCATAGGCCCGACGACTGGCGCATGACTATAGACACGCATATGCATGCATGGACGCCTTTTCGTTTGAAAATAGCTTCAGTCTCGTTTCCAATGTAAAACATTGCATTTCTTTCGAAGTTGTGTTGCTTGACGCGAATTGTTGTGGCAAGCTGTGGTATAACTGAATGGTTACTCTGGTTTCAACTGCTGCAATCTTTAGAAGAATTTTTTTTTGCTAAAATCTTTAGAAAATTCAGAACATGAGTTTTGTGTGTCATCGCGCCACCTCCTCGAGGATTTCGTCGTCGCTGTGGACGTGGACGTTCCTCCGCGCGGAGGTGGTGGTGGTGAGCCGAAGAACGACGAGGCTTGGCGCTGGGTGGCCGTCCGTCGTTGTTTAAGCTCCGATTGCTATGGGAACACCATGGCATGTTACGGTGTTTCCGCCATCGGCTCAAGCCCCGGTTCTACCGGAGTGGATCGATGGAGGGGAAACCTGACAGGCACCTCATCGTATTCGTATCCCGTCGGCGTCGCTTCCAGGATATTTCGATGTGCTCCTTCAAGTAATCAGCGTTGCTTTTGTCTTCACAATTGCATTGGCCGTGTCTTCCCACATCCTCATCATTTGTCAAACCTAGTCGCCCCACACAAACTAGCATGTCAAGCGTAGAGGAAGTGTCCAAGGCAACCTATTTTACTGATTCTCACTCTTAGGATTCTTTTTTGACGAAGTCAGACAGCGCTGCATTCTTTTATAATAGAGGAAGGCGAACAAAGTACAAAGGTTACAAGGTCCTAAAAACAGCTAGCGAAAGCTCCTAATTACAGCTAGCAAAGCTAGCGAAAGACTAAAGAGAGACTAATCAGGCTCACGAGGTCTATGTGCCAGGACACCAAGCCCAGATCTACCAGCTTGGTGCCAAACAGCTGCTTCATCTACCAGCTTACTGAAAACTTCAAACGGTGTTGCGGAGATATTATTGAAAGTTCTGTTGTTCCGCTCTTTCCAAATGGACCAGCACACCAGGTTCAACACTTCGTTAAGCGCGCGAGCAGTGGTTTCCGGCTTCCCAGCAACTTGATCAAACCACCATCGACTGAGCTCCGCTGCGTCTTCGGTCTTGGGGTTCAGAGTTATCTGAAGTTTAGCCTGCACTAGGTCCCAAACTTGTCGGGAGAACGGGCAGAGCAGGAAGAGGTGCAAGCCGGATTCATTGGTCACACGGCAAAGCCTGCAAATTGGATCACACAACCATCCACGCTTGGCCATGTTGTCGGCCGTGAGACATCGGTTCAAACAAGCTAACCACCCAAAGAACTTGCACTTTAGGGGAGCAGCGGAATTCCACACCGTTGATGGCAACCAAGTTCGCAAGCGGCCTTCAAACTGAATCAGGTACGCCGACTGCACTGAGAACACACCATTGGGCGTCAAACGCCACCTTAAGGTGTCAGGGACATCATCATGCAAGACAACAGGTTGCAAGGCTTCCCACAATTCTGTGAACTGAGTGATGGCCAGAGGAGACAGCTGCCTCTTCAGGTGGCGGATCCAACGATCATCGGCTAAAGCATCCTTGATAGATAGGCTGCGCTTGGTGCAGTGTTTGAATAGCTCAGGCCAAACATCTTTGAAAAGTTTCGGGAGTAGCCAAGGCGTATGCCAGAAAGCCGTAAGCTCACCATTTCCAATGTGGAACTGAACCGAGGCGAAGAACAACTGCTGGACAACGGAGTCAACCGGCAGAGGCAAACCAAGCCATGGCTTTTCTGGGCTCATCCAGCTCTGCCACAGCCACCTAATTTTGAGGGCGTTGCTGTGAAGCTGCAGGTTCAGCACTCCAAGCCCCCAAATTCACGAGGAGAACAAACTAAGTCCCAATTGACCAGACACTTGCCACCTGAGGTCTGGTCCTTACTGGCCCAAAGGAAGGCTCTGATTATCTTATTGGCTCTGCGGAAGAACCACTTATTAGCTTGAATAGCGATTAGCTGGAAAATTGGCATAGCAGACAGCACTGAGATGACAAGCGTCAGTCTACCACCAGCTGAGGTTGGAAGCTTCCAGGTCGACACCTTCCTGACAAGTTTGTCCAGGGGCGGCTGCATGTCGCTCCGGCATAGCCGACCAGTTACAAGTGGCATCCCCAGGTAAACCGTTGGAAAAGACCCAATCGGACAGTCAAATTGGTGCAGCAAGGTAGTCAGGTTCATGCCATCACAACGAATAGGCAAGCAGGAGCTCTTGGCAAGATTGGAGTGGAGGCCGGACGCCAGTTCAAACATGCGGAAAATATGTTGCACAGCCTTGATTTCAGAAGTTGTGGGATTGATAAAAAGAGCAACATCGTCAGCGTAAAGAGAAGCACGATAAACAACCGGCTGTCTACCAATGGGTTTTAGCAGACCACTAGCTTCAGCAGCAGCAAGGCAGGCGGCTAGGCACTCCATGACATTGGCAAAGAGCAGGGGTGAGATTGGGTCTCCTTGACGCAGACCACGGCGGTGTTGAATTGGGCTTGAAAGGGAGCCATTTACAAGTATCTTTGTTGAAGCAGAAGATAAGAAGAAGCTGATCAAGTTCCTGAATTTTCTGCCAAAACCCCTCGCCTCCAGCACTTCTAACAAGAACTCCCACGAGACTGAATCGAAGGCCTTTTCCACATCAATTTTCAGAAAAAGAGAGGGGAGCTTCTTCTGCTGCAGAGATTTAATCAGACCTTGGACATATGCGAAGTTGTCATGAATGGTTCTGCCCTTGACGAAAGCGCTCTGGCAGGGGCTGATGAGCTCTGTCATGCAAGGCTGAAGCCGCCTAGCAAGGATCTTGAGGACAAGCTTTGCAAAACTGCTGATCAGGCAAATTGGGCGAAAATCCCTTGGCGTTGCAGCATCAGGTTTCTTGGGAATCAAAATCATGGTTGCCTCATTTAAAAGATCTAGCTTATTGCAGGCCAAGGAGTCAAGCTGGTGCACCGCCGCCATCAGGTCGTGCTTGATAATCTGCCAGCATCTTCGGTAAAAAAGACCAGTATAACCATCAGGGCCTGGTGCTTTTTCAGGGGAAAGGTCATTGACCGCAGCAAGAACATCAGATTCGAGTATTGGGGTATCTAGCTCGTGCAAGTCCAATCTTGTGATGCCAAGTTCATGGAACTTTAGCTTGACCTGCCTAGGAGAAGAATTCCCCATAGGTTGTCAAAAAACTCCCAAATGACATCCATTTTTGCATCTTCGTCAGCGACCGGGACACCATCATGCAAAAGCTGGGGAATGTGGTTCTTACGCCTTCTGGCCGTAGCTTTCAGATGGAAGAAGCGTGTGTTGGCATCCCCCTCTTTAACCCACTGCACTCTTGATTTTTGCCGCCATAAAGACCTTTGCAGAGCTGCGATACCTAGCAGATTTACCTTGAGTGCAGAGCGGAGACAACGTCCGGATAAAGTCATCAACGTCCTTCTGCAAAGGTATCGCAGCTCTGCAAAGGTCTGCAAAGGACATTGATGACTCTTAGGATTCTGTCCGCCACAAAGACCTTTGCATAAATATCATTAATTCAAAACCTTCAGAAGGACGTTGATGAGTCAACGTCCTTCTGAAGGTTTTGAATTAATGATATTTATGCAAATGTCGGTGTACACTGTACTACAATCTAGCAGTTTAATTTTTAGAAGTAATATTGCTTGGATGCGCTTATTTTGCTTGGATGCGCTTATATTGCTTGATTGCACAGGCCAAAAAAATAAAAAATAAATAAAACGACAGTTACAAGGATCAAAGAGAGTTCGCAAAACGACTAAGAAATTGGAGCACCAATCCGAACATCAAGCTGCCATCCATGTGGGGTAAAAATAAATCTCATTACTTGCTCTAACCGTGTAGGCACCTCTATAAACAGGCCGCAAAACTCCAGGAGTTGTAGAGATGACCATAAACGAATCATATGTGTACACTGGTAGATAGCCTGCATAAGAGAGAAGTTCTTACCCTAAGAAATCTTGCCATTTATGCATAGCAAAAACGAATCATATGTATATACTCGTAAATGACCTGCATAAGAGAGAAGTTCTTACCCTAAAAAACGAATCATATGTATACACTGGTAAATGACCTATATAAGAGAGAAGTTCTTACCCTAAAAAATCTTGCCATTTCTACATAGAAAAAAATGACCATATTATGACTAGCGCCCTCACCCTAATAAGAACTCTATACTTGTGATCAGTATCACCTAACCAGTTGCCAAAAACGTTCGTAATACTACTTGGTGGGTAAAGGTTATAAGCTACTTGTGTATGACTGACTATACAGAACGAGCAAACTTGCATTGGAAAAATAAGTGTTTAATTGTCTCATCTTGATGAATACAAAAGACAAATTTTGTACTTACATAACATCATTGATTTTGTTGGCCACACTACCTCTACAAACGAAATTACGAATCAAAGCACGCCTTTCCTCAGGAAATCATTTCATTCTCAGAGTCTGTTGAAAAAAAAACCATTTGATTTTGTCATAGGGCTTTTCGTAATGAATATTTAGAATCACCCCATTTCATATTATCCGGTGTAACTCGTGGACCGTTTCATGTAGAATAACCACTCCATCAAAATGTCACTTCTTCGGTTCCTTGCATGGATGTTGTTTGTGTACGCCGGTCACCGAATTTAGTCTCTAATGGTTTGCCATTTTAGTGAAAATTTTGAAGTTAACATTTAGAGGACAGAACATGTCTTGTAGGACCCTATACGCTACATTTATCTTGGGCAAAAATAATATCTCACCATAGTTTATACAAAAAAAAGTTTAATTGCCCAACACGAAGGAAGTTAAACAAATCTAAAAGGTCCATTGTAATGATATCCTAAAAGCTGGAAAGCCATACGGACCGGGGCCTTGTTCTGTTCCATTTGGAAAACTGCTTTCTACACTTCTTCGTCATTGTAAGGTGCAGTAAGAAAAGAATTTCCTCATCTGAAACTTGTGTGATGCCATATGTTCGGAACTCATCCAAAGAGAAGTCACCTTCTTCCGGGGCACTAAACAAATATTTGTAATAATTTTTAATGTAAGTTTTGAGTTTCTCATGGCCCTCGAGTGTGCCCTCAATCTTGTATAAGGGAATGAATAAGCTTATTCCTATGCCTGGCATTTGCCACACTGTGGAAGTAACTTGTATTGGAATCTCCCTCGAGAATGAATTGGGCCTTTGGCAGTTGATGCCAATTGAGTTCCTCTTCTCGTAGAATACGTGCAATATGTGCATTCGATTGATTTTTTTAGTTCAATCTTGCATGGATAGGGGACACACTTCTACCAATGCCTCAAGCTCATCAATAATAGATGAAATCCGAAACTTTTCCCTTTTTTAGGATACAGGCGTATGGTGTGCCCATCCTCCAAGGTATCTAAGCAAAATGTGTACTTATTATTCCACCTTTGGATCGGGGTTCATCCAATTATCGTCTTCTCCCACTCATTTTCTACCAAATCACAAAAGCCATCACGATGCAGCCATCCAAGTTCAAACTTGAATTGATCGTTTACCATATGACCTCGGTGATCCATGTGGTTAAAAGAATGGGAGCTTGCTGAAGGAGATATGCCCTAGAGGCAATTAAAAAAGATATTTTATTTGTCATATCTCAATTGTTCGTAATAAGTTTTGTACCATGCTATAACTGTATTAAGCGGAAACATTAATGCACGTGTGATATTTAAACAATCAGGTCCCAAATAGCCTCTTAACTAGTCGATTGGGCAACTGATGATCAAGGTTTCCTGATCATGGATATTTATGTCAATTGACAATGGATTCATGTCATTAGGTGAATGATGTGATGGACACACACCCAAGATATATAGAAACGTAGTGCTCATACCTTTGACCGTGAGATTATATCTAATCGCTGCTTCTGTAAGGTGCTTTGATTGCATCAAACATCATGTCTTATTTAGCGTGACAATAGAGGTGTCCCTTTCGGGTATCCGAAGGAAGTGGGAGAGGCGAGTGATCAAGAGCGGGATTTGCCAATCCACATAGCAGGATAGATACTCTGGGCCCACTCGGTGAGATTACATCAATGAACTTGCAAGCATGTGACTAGGTCACGGGGATGTAATATCACAGACGAGTAAAGATAGAATTGTCAAGTAACGAGATCAAGCTCGGTAATCGTGATACCGGAGAACGAGTCTCGGACAATCTAAGTATCGCTAGGCAAAAGGTTGAAACTGGACGTCTAAGGTTCAAACGATAAAAAGACATTTGTGGACGCACAGGGACTGTCACGGCTATCCAGCCGCCGCTGATAGTCATTGATCGGAGAACGTGTCTCGATCATGTCTGGAGTGTTCCCGAACCGCTAGGATGACACACTTAAGGGTAGGTGACATTTATTTAGATTGGACGTAGAAAAGAAAAAATAGAGAGAAGAACACCGGAAGTGTTCCGGGTCATTTCCAAAGAAGTTCGGAGGGCGACGAAATAGTTTTCGGAGCTCGAATAAATTAAATATGTGTATTTAATATTAATTAGTGTAATTAATAATTAAATATATTTTTATTTTATTTATTTTCAAATTTATTGGCAGCTCAACCTTAAATGGGCCTCTCCTATGTGGAGAGGGCCCATAAGGGGGAATTCCCCCCCCCCCCCCAAGTGAGCCGCACCAAGGAGGAGGCCTAGGTGGGCCACAAGGGGCCCACCTAGGGCCAGCGCACACTCTTGGGTCGTGGCTGGTTGTGGGATTAGTCCCACACCGCCCGGCCACGGAGGGTGGCAGCCCTCCTCCACCTATATAAGGAGGTGTCCTATGCCTTGGAAATTTATCCCAATTCTCTCTTTCTCTCCTACCTCAAGCGTGGTTCCGCAAATGGAGCTGCGTACGGGTTTGAGAGAGTTCTCTCCACCATATGCACACCGCCGTGCTGCTGGTTTCTCCGGTCCAAGTCTTCTGCTTTCGCTGCTTCGGCCGGATCGGAGCCCGGAGGTCGTCATCTTCTCCGTACGTGTGTAAGCTCTACGAGGTGCTACACGTGTGGCACTGGAAGTACGTCTTCTTCCTCTACACGACCTTGAGGTCAGCGTCGGCGTCGTCTTCGCCGCCGTCTTCATCACGCGTCGTCATAGAAACATATCTTTTGATCGTCGACGCTTATGGTCTACAAGGGTATGTATACCATTCCCTTTGTTACTTTATATCTGCATAGTAATAGATCCTGGCTATTTCGGTTATCGTTGTTAGGAATTTTTTTGTTTTCTGCACACGATTCCCTTCACTTGCATGGTCCGACACAGTCTTAATACGCTCAAGAGCTCGTACATTTACCAATGGGAATTTTGATTCCCAATCAGTATCCATTAGTACTCTGCCAAGCTTTTCGTATGTTGCCTTGATAACCCACAAGTGTAGGAGATCGATTGTAGCCTTTTCGATAAGTAAGAGTGTCGAACCCAACGAGGAGCTAAAGGTTTCTCTCAAGTTCTATCAAACACTGATACAACTCTACGCACACTAAACGTTTGCTCTAACTAGGAAATAAAACTAGAGCAACAATACGGGTATAAAATATAGCTTTGCAAGATAATAAAGAATAAGAAAGTAAAAGTTAGTTGCTGCAGCAATAAAGTACACTAAGGAACCATAAACTAACAGAACCATGAGTGTGGAAAAGTGGTGGAAAGTGTGATGGAATTGCCCAAGATTAACTAGTGAAGATACTTGGTTCATTGTCTTTGATGCAATTTTCTATATGGGAGAGTCTAAATATACATGTACTCAGCTACTTGTGATTACACATACTATATGATTGGAACGTTAGCAAGCATCCGTGTATATTAACAATTCATTAAGGTTTCCCCAACCATAGCCTTAAGTTAATGGTCCTCTTAATCCCATACATGTAGAATTCTGCTTCGAGTTCTCAGGTTTCTGTCACTCCGGCAGAACTTCCCCTTCCTCTACACGTACTACAAACCCTATGATGAATGATCCATGCGCGCATAAATATAATGGTCACCATAGGACTGTAACATATCAACATACAACTCTAATAAACCAAATACATTCAACAATGCAATCAAAGGACAAAGGGAACTACACAAACATGACATAGATCATAGGATAATACTTTATAGCATTAAACAACATGTTTACATAGAGCGATACAGAGGTGTGTGGGATGATGAACCACTGTATACAAGGTGGAATTGGCGATGGAGATGGCGGTGAAGACAGCGTCCGTGGAGGAAGAGGCAAGGCGAAGGCGACGCGGTTGGCCGACGGTGGCGCAGGGACTCCTCCTGTGCCGCCGGCCATCAAGGGGTGCGCCGCCCCTTAGCCTCCTTCCTCCATGGCTTTTTGGTGATGTAAGGAGCCCTCCCCATGGAGATGAGATCCATGGGGGAGGCAAAGATGTGGCTTTGGTAGCTTCAATTCGTGGATATGGGTGTCTCCCCACGACTTAGGTTTCCTCCCTTTATATACGCTCTCGGATTTCCGTCTCATTTAGGGTTTCAGTAGATCGGAAATATATCGACCGTCCGGACTCGGAACTGGACGAATTTTATGTCCAGATCGATTGGAAGAAAATTCCCTACAACTTTTGCGACTAGACTGTTTCCATTTGACGTCGTCTTCTGTCAGTAACATGGCAATCTCCAAAAACGTTTCCAGACAGATTTTAGAAAAGTCCCAATTCGACTCCAACAAGGTTTCTTTTTATATTTTTGATAATTCCTACACATCAAAGTGTAAAACAAGAACATTGTGCACTTTTGCAGGTATTAATAAGTTAGTCCAAATAAATCATAAACTTAATATAAAAACAAGTGTTAAAAGCATAAAATTGGCATGAAATAATAAAAATTATAGATACGTTTTGGACGTATCATGACTATGGGAGGTTTTTCGCCCACGTGAAATGTCATCCAATAATTGACACCTCTCTTATATCCGGGCTATCAATTACAACGTTGAATAAGAAAAACCAATGACTATTGAACCTACCTTTACTTTGTTCGTGTTTAAATCTTAGCAAATTATGATCCCCTCCAATGAGGATAGGATATGGATTCTCTATCGCTAGATCACATGACAGAGTCTGAACTGATATAATATGAACCAAAAATCTTTGAAGAAGGAGCAATTCAACATAATTTGGTCAAGTTATATTAAAAATACTTACAATTTACAATAATGTGCAGAAGGAGCAATTCAACAATGTGGGAAAGGTGCACTTATCTGGCTCTTGTAGTCCTACTTTTTTAGCTATAAACAACGACATACTTACACAAGAGCGAGTGGAGAAAGTGGAGCCATGGATAACCCCAGCCTTTATGCTAATTTTCCTTGCAACATTTCATCTGTATGAGATTGCACAATAATATCTTCTTAAGGGCGTGGAAATCCAGTGACAAATTTTAGCATTCTTGCATAGAAATGTAAGAAAACAACTATTGATCAAGCCTGATGCTTTCTTCTAGTAGATAAAAAAGGTTCAAGGCCAGTTGATTCACCTCATTCATGGGATAGGAACTAGGATCCTTGTGACAATATGCGTTTGGCCCTTAACATTGGAGGTGTGGAGACATCACTACATTCATATCGACATACTTACACAAGACACACGGAGGCTCGTTAATCCAACTTGCATAATTTTGTTACAAATAGTTAGCTAGCTCATGAGTCGCAACATTCGGTGCAAGATAACAATGTTTAAACTTGAGCTTCCCTATTGTTGTTGCGAAATCAACACACTTCGCAAAAAATGCCACTACCGCATCCCACCATTGTGATTGACGAGTGCAGAAATTAATGACTTCCAGTGAATCTAATTGAGCCTCTATATTGTGAAATCCAAGCGAATTGGCAAGAATCGGGTCATCCCTTAAGATGGCTGTCATAACTCCAGCTCCGACATCTACATGGAATGTTGCGTCAACATTCAGTTTGCTACACCTAGGATATGGCTTTATCCATTTCTCTGTCAGATTGGCAGGATTACTATGCAATGATTTTTGGAAGTAACAAGCAATTGCAAGTGCTGACATGGGCCATCTCCAAGCTGGTGGAACTGGTTCATTATGTGTAGTTTGTCTTCGTATCCACTACACGTACCAGCAACCAATAATGAATACATACTTAAACCCCAGATCGGGCATAATCAAAAGAGTGACATAGTCATGATTTAGGATATCATCCCAGACAACCGAGCCTGAACGATTAGCCTGAACCATAGCTTTAATGTGGTCAATCATGCCACACTTAGTCC
Organism: Poa pratensis; assembly: GCA_947311845.1. Classification (NCBI taxonomy): domain Eukaryota; kingdom Viridiplantae; phylum Streptophyta; class Magnoliopsida; order Poales; family Poaceae; genus Poa; species Poa pratensis. The sequence goes on from CAMZMU010000040.1 coordinate 33,559,865, forward strand.
ATAATTCAACAGCAGGTTGACAACCAAATAAAAGATGCTTAACATCTTCTGCAGCTTGGTGGCAAACTGGACAATCTCCAGAAGTACCAATATGTCGATTTGCTAGTATACACTTTAGTGGGATAATTCCATGAAGAGTTGTTCATCCAAATAACTGAACTTTACGTGGAATCTTTAGCTTCCAAAGCCTTTTCCAAACAGAGGGAGATGAGGAGTTCCCAGGGTTCGGGTTTGCATTTGCATGGCACCTAAAAGTATGAATCCATTCAGCATGATATGTAGAACGAATCGAAAACATCCATGATATGTTTAAGTTCCATGCTATAATCAAATGCTTTGTAGTGTAGTGGTATCCGCAAAATACAACGACATCCACATAGTTAAAATTCTCATTTATAAGCTCTTCGGCCCAAGTACCCGTGGTTTCGTCAACGAGTTCACAAACCTTTGCTAAAAGTATCCATCCACGAGGGGTGATGGTCTTCCTATCCGGTCTGGAAGGGATCAACGGATCATTCCATATGTTAACTCTTCTCCCGTTCCAATCCTCCATAAAATGCATGCACATAAAGACTCCGGATTTGTGATCAATCTCCAACATTGCTTTGCCAACATTAACAATTTAAAGGAGTGAAGATCTCTAAATCACATTCCTCCCTCACATTTTGGGTAACATAATTTCAACCAAATGTACCAATGCATCTTTCTATCATCTTCTCCCCACCAAAATTGAGCTATGACATCTGTAATTTCTTTGCAAATACCTTTGGTAGATTAATCTCTCCCTTGATATTTTGTTGAAGTTTTGTATCTCTACCTTTTTTATGTCAATAATCTCTGGCACTATTAGTAGTTCTGCTTTTGTAAGAAAATGATTTCATGAGATGACTCCATATACAAGCTTGGCAGCCCTCAATTCCGGAACCTTCAGTTGCCATATCAATCTAAAGCACAAGCTTTTCTTGGGGAAAAATGTAAATTTTGCTGCAACATGAGCTTCTAGAATTTTTTTTTAATAAATGTCTATTGTTTCTAAAATCCAGTGTGCATGTATAAAGACTGATTGCTTGTTGAATTGTGAGGAATTTAACGGCGGCAACCATGGGTTGCAAGTAGGGTACATTTTTTCCGCAAAAAAAAAAGTAGGGTACATTTTCTAGAGCGGTGAAGTTTTTTTTTTGCGAAACATTGTACAACGCAGACGCCCATGTACATGCGCACACACTCACCCCTAAGAACGCACGCACGCACTCCCTACCCCTATGAGCACCTCCGAGAGACTGAGTCGGGGGGTCGAGTCTTGAGATTGACGAAGTCACCACGGACGCCTCGCTGTCGACGGGAACGTCGCCTCCCACTGAAAAATATTCCGCCTTAAATGAGAAACACCAACGTCAAACCTGGGGTTTGAACTCTAGTGGGCCGGGGGTACAACCACCCTCCTAACCATCTTGCCACAGACAAGTTCTCGAGAGAGCGGCGAAGCTGAGATGTACGTTTTGCTAAAGAAAAGAGACCGAGCTTAGTAAATAGCAGACGTGTCTATTGCACGTCGTAGAGTACGACTCATGTACGTAGCCAATGTACAATGTGCTGAGCACGGAGCAGGTTTCAAAACGAGCCACTCCGTCAAATTTGCAGCGCCGCCACGCGTCCGGTAATTCATCATCATTCCCTCCGCTCGAGTGTGCAGATGGCGATTAGACCTGACGAGTGACGACGGTACGCCGGCTGGCCACAGAGATCTCCTCGTTCCGCGCGCGTATCCATCCCCAGCAATGCATGCATCTCCGCAGGGCTGGGCCGGTAAAATCCGGGGCCCTGTGCGAAACTCTAAAACGGGGGCCTATCTCACATAATGTTCTACATAAAATTGGACATATTAAAAATCATACCTATCCTACGTTCATTTGAATAATGTTTATTTGAACCACATTATTCTTTTTAGTGTAAGGAATAACTGCAAGTGCAAGGGTAAGGATCAACCGACTCATTACGGGATGACCCTTGTGATGATTGTTTTCTAATAAATTTGTCCATAACAAACTTTTAAGATTTAATTAATTCTACTTCCTTTTATTTTCTCTTACGACTTCTGGGCACCAGATTTATATTTCCACATGATGATTCAAACCTATATATTGTTGAAACACAAGACACCTACAAATTGGAGATAAACAAATTGCTAATCTATTTGCTAATTAGACGAATTGACCAACTCAAAATTGGAGAATAAAAAGCGGACTCACCACAAGCGATCAACAGTCAACAGAAGTTAGAGGAAGAACCGAAGAGGATTGTGGCCTGTTTCGTCGACGGCGCTGCAACCAGGCGATCGCGGATCTTAGATCGTCCGTCGCCTGTTGTGTCGCCTGTTCGGTTCACTCTAGTCTCTGGAAACTGTCAAACTTGGATCGTCGAGTCAGTCTCCGCAGGAATCACGAGCCTTGACTCTTCAGTTTCCTTCATGCGAACGGTGGCTCCTGGCGATCGAAGCGCATTTTTTTAAATAATACACAAAATTTATTTAATTTTGGAAATAATACGCGTTTTTGTTTTTTTTTTCAAAAATAGAATCCAATCGTCCATGGCGAAGACGACAGGGGCTAATCGGCATTGGCGAAGACGACTAGGGGCTAATCGGCATTGGCTAAGCCGACAGGTGCGTGCGTGCCGCCGTGCGCCGGCGTGCCGTGCGTGTGTGCGTGCCGTCCGTGCGTGCCGGCGTGCGCCGGCGTGCTGTGCGTGCGTGCCGGCGTGCCGTGCGTGCGTGCCGCCGTGCGCCGGCGTGGTGGCGTGCCGCGCATGGATCCTGTACGCGCAGGCTCGAGGTCGACGAGCGCTTGCTACGTCTGGTCAGGTCCATGCGATCCGCGGCCGCCCTAGCCACTCGCGCGGCGGCGGAGGAGGACCAGCAGCCCGAGCCGCCGAAGAGTAAGGGCCGGCGGAGGCTGCGGAAGGTGGCTGTGTGGTCGCTCCAGCTCGGCCCACGCCAGGCACGTACACAGCTCGACCCCAGCAGCTGGAACTACGCGTGCCCGATCAAGAGAGCTGCCCGCCAGCCATCAATCGGCTTAGCCAATGCCGATTAGCCCCTAGTCGTCTTCGCCAATGCCGATTAGCCCCTGTCGGCTTCGCCAAGGACGATTGGATTCTATTTTTGAAAAAAAAAATAACGCGTATTATTTCCAGAATTAAAGAAATTTCGCGTATTATTTAAAAAAAAATAGCGCGATCGAAGCCCACAGCAGACACAAGCAACAGAGTAAGGCCAAGCGTCGGGTACGACTCAGAAAAGGGTTCCCTTTTAGAAGGGCACTCCAGCCTCGGGAGCGTACCACGTAGCTGTCCTGTCGGAGTAGCAAAATCAAATTTGCTCTTTGCGATCAATTAGCGCATGGAAGAGTTGACCGAAACGAGCCAACCGAAGCCTGACGAGCGAAGCACCCTACGCGTGCGCGTACATGCGTACGCCCGATCGGCCGCCGCGCGCATGACGCCCAAAGCGGACGAAGCCATGATCGATTCACGACCGACGCGTACGCGTACATCTAGCACGGATCACGTACGTCCAGCCTACGTACATCCGTGCCCCGATTGGCCACGCGGACGAAGCTCCGAGATCAAGACCGATCGTACATCCGTGTGTCTGCGCGCGTACGTCCAGCTTCACTTTGTGCATCTGTGCCGTTTCTGATTGATTGTTTACTCGTATGTACAACTAGACAGACACAGATTGTACAGACACAGGTTGTACAACTAGACTGACGCATGTTGTACAAACACAAGTTGTACAACTATATAGACGCAGGTTGTACAACTACGCATACACAGTTTGTACAGACATAGGTTGTACAACTACACAGACACAGGTTGTACAACTATGCATAACAGGTTGTACAAAAAAAATTCGTCGAAATCTATCAACATGAGATCTAGTTTTGAAGATCTCGACGCGACGAGCACAAAAATGAAAACGGTTCGTAATTTGGATAAATGGTTCTCAAGATATTTCATTTTTTAAAAGCGAATCTCAAAATAAATGCACATACAACCCTCCGCACGGAGAAGCAAAAATCTCACCAAAACTCTCTCGTGCTGCCACTTGTCACATATTTAAGCACCCACGGGGTACCGCGTGAAGTGAGAAGCTGACACTTGTCATCACGCCACGGTTCGCTGGGTTCCTGCGCAAAGGGAACCCTTTTTCTAGTGATTTTCCCAAGCGTCACGCGGGGATGCGGTCCAGTGCGCACAGATTCAGCCCAGTTCGGAGTTTCCTTCAGATTTCGACCTGCTAAGACTATTCTGGTATATAGGCATATCTAAACTATAATGCGGCCTAACGACCGTACGTAACGTACGTCGTCGCGCGCGCGCGCTGGGATCCGAAGCGAAGGTACGTCGTCGCGCGTGCATCGAACCACAAACGATAGGTAAGAAAGCAGAAGGAAAACCGAACACGTTCGTCCAAAAAACCTGGACGGGCACGCAATCGGTAAAGAGACCGGACAAGAAACGTACGTGTATGTCCTGCTAGCGCAGCCCATCTGAAGATAAGTGCAAATATGATTTAGGCCTAGCTAGCGAATCGTGATGCAGGCAGCCCGCAGGCCGCAGCCCAGCTAGCTCGCTGGTCAAATCACTTCTCCTAGGCTATGACACATGAGAAAATAATCAATTGTCTTTCCAATATTTTTGAGCTAGCCCGTGAATGCTCATCTTCGTACTTTGTGGTAATATAAGTGAAAAATAAGTACAATGAGTTCATCTACCACGAAAATATATCTTTTTTTTCTATTTGTGTACAATGAACACAGCAGTGGAAGAAAAATGTAAAGCTACAAAAAAGTGAGTTGTAAAGATACAAAAGTGGATTTGTCGCGCGCGCTGTACAAATGTAATTTTACACGTTGGTCCAAATCGTTTAAAACGTATCAAGTTAATCTTCTGATTCAAATCGTGGTTGTCAGGACCTCGACCTCGTCTGCTTCCCCGCCTCATTCCAGCGCTGCATCACAGGAGGGAGGTCGACCTCCCGCGCGCGCAGGACCTCACCCGTCGCCATCCACGCGCAGGACTTCGAGCTCGCCATCCGTGCGCAGAATCTCGACCTCCCCTGCTGAGTAGTAGAGGAACTGACAAAAGCTCCAAACGAGACAAACACAAGAATTATTTTATCTAGACATGCGGTTTTCTCTACCAAGTGTTTCTTTCCCAATAGCAACGCATGGGTATTTAGCTAGTAAAAAGAAAGGAGAATGCGACGAGACCCCGGTCGCGCCTCTCCCTCTCCGCTCCACTCCTGTACCCAAGGGCTCATCGTTGCCGCTCACTGATCAGTGGGGTCACCGGAGATTGGCTCCACATGTCATTGACGTTGAGTTATCTCTCTATCTCTCTCCCCTCGGTACATTTGCGAACCCATTTTTTTTTTGAGAACACCACGTATTTCCATTAATACAAACAAACTACATCCTTCGCACCGTAAGAAAGGACCCAAAAGAAAGCAGAAAGTACAAAGAGGTCCCTGGAATCCTGAGTGCTGGAGCACACCGACGCCCGCCACCATCGTTCGCCTCCGCCGCAGCTGCCACCGGAGGACGAAACAGATGACCACCACTGCCCGGACAGAAGGCGCACCATCGCGAACTCGCTTTGTAAGCCGCAAGAGCTGCCCGCCTCGCATGGACGGGTCCGACACCTCTGAGCCACATCGGCCGGGGAACTCCCCAGTCCACCTCCGCCCTCAAATCCAGCAACTCCGGCCTCCCAGGCCGCAGAAAATCGCCGGATCTGCTCGCCGTCGTCCACCTCCCCTGCTCTGGAAGAACAAACGACCACCATCTGCGCCGGCGACAGATCAAGCCATTGCAAGCCACCATCCAGCACCACGAAGGACAAATCCGACCGCAATCGCCCAGATACGCGACGCCCCGAGCTTATTGATGATGCCGACGCCAGATCGGAGCTCCTCTGCCACCCTCCTCCATGGAGTACCAACAGAGACGCTCGCCGGCCACCTTGCGCCGTCGCTCGTCCACGACCAAAGTCAGCATCTGCAGTCGGCCGCCGAAGAACGACGCTCCTCCAATCCCCTCCTCCATCTCCTTGATGGCTATGAAAGGACCCAAGAGCAGCAGCACACGACGAACCAGCACAGCAACACACCTCCAGATCGAGATGTGAAGCCCAAACGGCGAGCTTATTCAAGGAGACGTCGGCAGCATCGCTCTTCTCCGCCTCCGGCTCCATCCAGAGGAGCACCACGGTGAAGAGGAGAGCCGCCGAGCGCCGGAAGCGGCCCGCAAACTCCGGCGACACGCTCCAAACTACTGGCATAAAGCCAACCACTGGCATAAAGCCAAACTCAAATCTACAGCTAAAACGACCTAATACTACTCTGTACAGAGAGGGGAGCCACCCCAGCCCGTCTCTACACCATCCTGCGCGAGCGCCGGCGGTGAGAGAGGCCGGATCTGGAGTTCCTCGGTGGACTCTCAAGACGGGAGGAGACGGGGTCACTTTTTTCTTTCCTAGTACTGTTTGAGTACCCCGGCCGCTTCGGCTCCAACGAGGGTTCGTGGCTTCGTGCTCCTGCTGTTACTAGTACTGCTGCTTAGGGCACGATCTTGCCATGGCTTCGCGCGGTGGAGGGGGTGGCGGTAGGCGCGGCGGCGAGCCATCCGGAGGGCATGAAGGAGGCCGCGGGCGTGGTGGCGGTCGAGGCAGGGGCCCCGGCGGGGAGGTCGGGGCCGAGCGCGGGGGACACGGCCACTCGTCCCGCGGCCGCGGCGGCGAACAGGGTGGACGCGGGGGTGATGGCCGCGGGCGAGGCCGAGGTGCTGAGCGCGGTGGCCATCGCGATGACGTGGCGAGAGGCCGAGGCCGCGGTGGCGGTGCCGTCCAAGTCCAACCCTCGGCCTCGCAACCTGTGGTACAGGAGCACGGCGCGCAGTACGGTGGCGCTGGGCTTCCCCGTCCTGGCGGGCAAGTGGCGGCGCCGACGGCGACGCCGGCGGCCGTGGAGGTGTTGGCTGCCGAGATGGAGAGGAAGGTGGTGCTGCCGAAGGCGGACGAGAGGCCGTCGTCGTCCTCGGCCCCGGCCCCGGCGGCGGTGGAAGGGCAGAGAAAGCCGCAGCAATCTCAGGCGGTGGTGGCGTCGCCTGGCAGTCTGCAGCCGGTGTCGAGCAGGGCGGAGAAGTTCCCGGCGCGGCCCGGATTCGGGACCGTCGGGAGGAAGTGCAGGGTTCGCGCCAACCATTTTCTGGTGCAAGTCGCCGACCAGGATATCTGCCATTACGATGTATGTGTGTTCTAACTTCTCGTCTGTATCTCTGTTGCATGTTCTTTTTGCATGCGTGCAGTCGTTCCCTGTAAATAATTTATGTGCGTCCGCTGGTGGGTTGATCTGTTCATTTAATTCGTTCGAGGCTGTAGTATTAACCATTCATTTGATATGGGTTAACAGAAGCAAACACAAATTTATGTCAAAGCTAACCGAAAGAAAAGAAACTTCATTTTTGGTAACCAAATTGGGGAGTTTACAAATGACAAATTTCATGGGAATTGTAAGGTGTCTGTCTTGTTTCAGTCTTGCACATTCAGAAGTCTTATGAGTACTCACACGATTGCACAACTTATGGTGAATTTCTAATTGTCTATCTGTTGTATAGGTGGCAATTTATCCGAAAACAAGGTCACGAGATTGAACAGATCAATTATCAATGAACTTGTTAGGCTGAACAAACAATACTTGGATGGTAGATTGCCAGTTTATGATGGAAGAAAGAACATATATACCGCTGGTGCACTACCCTTCAAAAACAAAGAATTTGTTGTCAAACTTGTTAATGCTGCTAGGAACCAACGGTACGATGATTAAATACCACCTTTTGTTTTACTCATCACCTTATTTGTTCATGTAATGGTTTTATGTAGTATACTGGTTGTTTTGTTTTAGGGAGGAGGAATACAAGGTGACTATACAGCATGCCTCAAATCTGGATATGTACAATCTTCGGCAGTTCTTGTCTGGTAGGCATAGCGAGTTGCCACAGGACACAATCCAAGCACTAGACATCGCTCTAAGGGAGTGCCCCACAGACAAGTAATCCATCGATATCTGACATTTGTTGATATGGAGTAGAAAAAAGTCCTGTCGTCCTTATTTTATTTAAATATTTGTAATAAAGAGTTTTGTTTGCTAGCTGACTAAAGTTAATTGAAACAGGTACTTATCAATCTCAAGATCGTTTTTCTCTCAGTCATTTGGACATGGTGGTCCGATTGGCAATGGTGTCGAATGCTGGAGGGGATATTACCAAAGTCTCCGCCCTACACAGATGGGTTTGTCGTTAAACATTGGTATGGATGTACATAAAATGTTCTCCTTAATTGAAAACACTATGTGTTCCACTTTCCACTTCGTTTTGCCTCTTGGAAAGAAATTCAGTCCTTAACATTTGTTGTTGGATATTATGATCTCAGATATTTCGGCAACATCATTTTACAAGGCCCAACCAGTGATGGACTTTGCATTCGAATATTTGAACATGCGAGATCCTTCAAGGCTGTCTGATCAGGATCGTCTTAAGGTATCAATGGTCGTAGAATTTTGTTCACGTTGATTTTTTTTTTGTTTTGTGCTTTCCTAACTGCTGCATTATTTTTATGCTTCATAGCTGAAGAAAGCCCTTAGAGGTGTCCGGGTTGTGGCTACTCATCGGACAGATAAAAAAATCCGTTACAAGATTACTGGGATAACCTCAGCTCCATTGAAGGATTTGACGTACATATTATTCACTTTTATACCCTGTTTTCTTTATGCTCTTTCCTCACATTGTATTTCATGTTAACCACACCTATACATCCTCTTCTTTTTTTTCGAATTAAGGCGCTCCCTGCTCCCATTTTCATTTCTCAATGAAATACATCATAACGTCAACCAAAATGCTTATATTTGCTTCTACAGATTTGATCAGGATGGGACGCGCGCTTCGGTTGTCCAGTACTTCAAGAAGCAGTACAATTACTCATTGAAATATACTAATTGGCCATGCCTTCAAGCTGGCAGTGATAGCAGACCGATATATTTGCCCGTGGAGGTAGTTTCTGTCAATCTGTTATTTATCTTTGAAAGAACTGTATATATTTAGGAGTTAGGATTGGTCTTCATCAGTTTGGTCTTTTTTTTGGCAGTGAATTCATTGTCATATTTCTCTTCAGGTTTGCAGCATAGTCGAGGGACAACGGTATTCTAAAAAGCTGAATGAACGCCAAGTTACAGGCATACTAAAGATGACATGTGAACGTCCGCCACAAAGGGAGAAGAGTATTTTAGATGTAATTTAGCACTTTGGTCTCATTTACTTTATTGGTACTCAAGTGTGCAATTTTTTTTATTGGGAAAGAGTGCGCAATTTTGTGTTCTGTGTTTATCATATATCTACAAGTATTTGTATTCATTTGGTTTTGAAGATATATGATTTCATCTTATATCTTTGCAGATTGTCAACAGGAATGATTATGGCAATGACTACTATTCGAAAGAATTTGGCATGAAAGTGATGAACCAACTTGCATTGGTTGATGCTCGCGTACTTCCTGCACCAAGGGTAATTGCCCTAAAACATAGTACGAGTATTACTGTTTCTACTTTTTGCATTCATCTGACCTCTTTCGTATTTCTCCTGTTATTAGCTTAAATATCATGACTGGACGAGATAAAGTATGCGATCCTTCCGTAGGACAATGGAACATGATTAACAAGGTAGTATTCCCTAGTTCTTTTAGAAACCTTATTTTCTGCAACATCGTTGCCTTTAGTGCCTATGATTTGTATTTTCACTTTTGTATTACCTGTTATTTAGTCCTAACATGTGAGTGACACGGTGAGGTCTTGGTTACTATTTTTTGGTAAGAAGCTATGATCATATATGCCTTCATTCATTGATATATGATATTATTATTGAAATGTTTGTTCCCGGTTATCCATGTCGACTATATTACTTCTTTTGCTTTCTACATCAAACAACTTGGTTTATTGTTTTCTTCTGTTTCCCCAGAAATTTGTCAATGGAGGATCTATCAACTATTGGGCATGTCTAACTTTTGCCTCTCGCCTGCACCCAAAGGACATTGGCATGTTCTGCAACGATCTGGCCCGCATGTGCAATTGCATTGGCATGGTAATTTCTTTTACAATCAGTAATTTTCTTCTTCCAGAAGGAACTCCTGTCACAAGCATATATACTGATTCACTGAATTTTCCTATTCTAGCAAATGAATATGAAACCATGCGTGGATATCACACAACCAAGCCGTCAGGATAGTGTGGAGTCTGCATAAGAAATATCCATAGGCATTCTGGACAAGTACTTGCTCAGCAAGGTCTAGCAGGGAAGCAACTTGAGTTATTGATCATCATACTACCTGATATTAGTGGTTCTTATGGTAAGCTCTTTAAATCGATTCTCAAGCTGATGTCTGATGATTTTAATTTCTCGGTTTAAATTGCAAGTTTCTGACGTTAAATGCAGGAAGGATTAAACGGCTTTGTGAAACCGAGCTTGGTGTAATAACTCAGTGCTGCTTACCTAAAAATGTTCAGAAGGGTGGGAAACAGTATCTTGAAAATCTTTCTATGAAGATCAACGTTAAGGTATGCTTTACTAGCTACTACTCTATAATCAGGCAGAGAACATTAATTGAGACCATTGGATTTATTGTGATTAGGTTGGAGGTCGGAATACGGTGCTTGAAAATGCTTTGTACAAGAGGATACCACTTCTAACAGATGTTCCCACATCGTTTTTGGGGCTGATGTGACCCACCCATCTCCTGGAGAAGATGCATCTCCATCTATCGCAGCGGTCTGTCGTTTTGTTCTCTCTTGTTCATCGTAATATGTCAATGTTGCAGTCTTCAGTCTTCTTGTGTTTCTGTTGTATTTCATTTTCCCTTTTATGGGGACGCTCAGCTCTGGAATTGCTTTGTATTTTCAATGTGTATTGTCTGAACCAAACTAGCGATCTTCATTTTTCATTGTGAAAGGCAACTGAGCTTTCTTGTGTATCAAGGAGAAACAGTTATTCACTTTTACGTTCCGTGACTATGCCAACTATCTCAAGTTCTCATTTGCCGTATATATGAATGAATATGTATTGAAGGCTCGTATTATGAATGAATATGTATTTAAGCTTCTGGTTCCTCCCATCGTAGGTTGTTGCATCGATGGATTGGCCAGAAGTTACAAAGTACAAATGCTTGGTCTCTTCACAAGGTCCTAGGGATGAAATTATAGCTGATCTTTACAAAGAAGCAGATCCACAGAAGGGACTTGCTGCCGGTGGGATGATAAGGTAATGCAGCATTATTCTTTTGCAAATCAGTGCGTAGTTTTTCTTTTCGCAGTAGTAACATTTATCTGTTGCAGGGAATTGCTCATCTCTTTCTACAAAGCCACTAGATGCAAACCAAGCAGGATTATATTTTACAGGTTTGTACTCATACGGTCTTTTTTTTACAGAATTATTTCTTATCTCGGCTTAATATTGAATTATTTCATATGCAGAGATGGTGTTAGTGAGGGACAGTTCAGCCAAGTTTTGCTTTATGAAATGGATGCAATTCGCAAGGTTATTTTCACCTCTTTGCGCCTCATGGAATTTGCAAGTCATATAGGTTTTTGTTATCCATTTCATGTGCTATATGTAAGGTACATAATGTGTTCTTGTTTTCCAGGCATGTGCTACTTTACAGGATGGCTATCTTCCACCAGTTACATTTGTTGTTGTGCAAAAGAGGCATCACACTCGCTTATTTCCTGAAAATCATGGTGCGCGAGATTTGACAGATCGAAGTGGAAATATCCTACCTGGTAAGTTCACCTGCTGGTTAGTTAGCATAATATATGTATGACTTGGTAGAGTACAGGAGTATCAAAAGCTTGTAATGGTACAAGATTGAAGTCTCAAGTGTGCTTTGTCCTTAGGAACTGTTGTCGACACAAAGATCTGCCATCCTAGCGAGTTTGATTTTTACCTCTGCAGCCATGCTGGTATTCAGGTAAATTACATGATTCACCTTTTCTGGGATGTCCCATCCTTGTAATGTCTGGGCTGAAATTGATTATTTAATGATGACTATTGCTTTTGTCGATATGAACGTTTCTTCCATGCTTTCCTTTTTGCAGGGAACAAGCCGCCCGACACATTATCATGTTCTTCTCGACGAAAACCGTTTTAGCGCTGATGCCCTGCAAAACTTGACCTACAATCTTTGCTACACGTAAGATGCTCTGTCACAGTCCTCTTCATTACGAATGACCCATATGTAGAATACCGTTGTAACCTGTTAACCGACTTTTTCTTCTCATGGTCTCTCACTTGCAGTTACGCTCGTTGCACCCGCTCAGTCTCCATAGGTACGCATCAATGTGTCCACAATGTCACATTATCAGCTTTTGAGAAAATGCTCCTAAATATATTTGGTCATGAAAACATACAAACCTTCCGCTGATTTTGTTTTTGCTACCTGTAACAGTTCCGCCAGCGTACTATGCGCACCTGGCAGCCTTCCGTGCACGATACTACATGGAGGACGAGTTCTCGGACCAGGGTTCTTCCTCGGCCACATTGCGGATGCACGATCCGTCCGCGCCTGTGAGGCAGCTCCCGAAGATCAAGGACAATGTCAAGGAGTTTATGTTCTACTGCTGATCGACGGCTCATCCTTTACTGAACATCGGTGCCTTGATGCCTTTTGCCAAGGAGTTACATGCTGTACAGCTGATGGCTGATGCTGAACGTGCCAAGAACTACAGCGTCTCCCATGTCTTTTGTGGTTTATGGAACGTGATCTCAGGTTTATAATACTTTAGTAGTACTTCCAACTGTGCTGAACTGGTTCGTCCTCTCCTGAACATCCTTGGTATGTATGTATGTGTGACGACGTCGACTCTTATATTTTGTGAACCTCTCGTGTAAATCCGTATCTGATCGGATCACAGTACCGTTCTGTTCTTCTTTCCAAACGCCTCCCTTCGGTCGATGAGAGCTGGATTCTGTCATCAAGCATTAACGAAACAACATTTGACGGCAGACACGGCACCAACGTGCAAGCATAAAAGAACTCGGGAAACGAAATCAAAAGGATCAAAGGACGCCAAAAGGCAACATAAACGCCCCAGGTCAGAACCAGACAATGCAGCTCGTGTATCCTTTCACCGGTAAAAAAACAGCAGCTGCAGAGATGATGTTAGCTTCGAGAAGTTGCTGACTTGCTGCTGTTGTTGTCATGCCGTGCCGGCCTGAAAGGCGCTTCCGAATTGGAAAGCATATAAATCAGCTGGTTGCCGACGTGCAGCTGAGCTGGAAGTAGTAAACTGTCGAGAAGTTCATGCAGAAACGGTATACTATGCGTACGTAATGTTGGTGTCATGGATTGATCACGTAACCATGCATCGGCATCACTACAGCGTGTAATATTCAGGGTTCAGAACTAACAAGTCAGAGCCATTGACTAGGCGCGTTGCTGCGAAGATTCGCGTCACATTAGTCAAATATCTAGCTCGTCGGAAGAATGGTCTTCGCCATCAACGTCGTCGGACTCGGACACGTAGTAGAAACGCCGGTGCGCTTATCCGGGCGAGGCGGGAACCGGCGCATGCCGCTCAGCGAGTTTAATTTTCCGGCGTCGGTTGGAATTTAGCAGTTGGCCGGCTCTCCTTTTTCGAAGAAGATTCTGGTCTAGATGCATGATTGAGCTTGCGGGCATGCAGTGGAGGACTAATCGTCGAAGCAAGTGACGGCGTGTTGCTGGCGACGACCCAGACGGCCAACGCCGAGAAGTAAACGAGGCTGGAGGAGACGCCGGCGCCCTTATCCGGGCCACTGAAACGCCACCAGCTCGTCTCTATCAACCGGTTGCCAGCCGTGGTACGATACTGATGAATTATTGGCAAATCAAAAACGCAATGTTAGCAGACTATCACTTGCCTCACTGATTGTTTGGAAATATTCCAAGAGATGAGCTTATCACACAGTTACACGATTTACTACTCCAAGATCCCTACCAATACTAGTAAGGTATGTCCTCTTTTTCTAATGGCATCCAAGGCAATCAGTGGATCAATTATTCGATTGCTCAAGATCGACTCAAGACGGAGAGAGACGCCGACCATGGTATTACAAAAAAAATATGCAAAAATTAAGGCTAACACGGCTACACATACATACTTGCATTAGCTAGGTGGCTCTCCAGGATTTTTCTACTAGTGTGCAGTCAGCAAGACAGCAACAATGTTGATCCCGAGGTTTTGGAGGATTCGGCGTTGACAGATTGACGTGGACAAACACGAGGTGCGGTTGCGGGTGGCCAGGATGGTGTCGCCGTTCGTCGCGGTGGGTGGAGGAGCTTTGGCACCGAGGGGCGTCGACTCCCTTGTCGCGAAGGGGAGCCTCCCAATCCAAGGTCATGGAGGTCTTGCGGCGGGCTTCGCCGGCGCAGCGTCCAGCGCGAAGACGACGACGCCAAAGCTCAGGAGGGCTTCTTTGTTTTTTCTCTTGTTTCCTGGGTTTTTCTGTAAGAGTCCTGGCTACTGTAACTGTATTTTCCTCGCAAAAAAAAAAAACACGACAAGTACTCTGTGGTGGACTTTGACCGTGCATGCCCACGTGGAACTCTGCGTCAGCTTTACCGTGCTGAATTGCTAGCTTATCGGTTGGACTGCGCTACGTCCGCACGCGCGCTGTTAAGCAATATTTTGTCCTTCTTTAGTTCTGCTTCTGTTTACGGCTAAGTGCGCGTGGCAGTGTCATTTTATCTTCAAAGTTGAGTCCATGCAAACGAAGTCATTTGCATCGTGTGTTCACTTCTTTTGGTAAAACCATGTGGAGTCTTTGGCTCTTTCATTTTGCGTTCCCACGATTTCGTCTGAGTTTTGTGACCCGGCTCTTTCCACCAGCAAGCAAATTCGGACTGCGGAAAAGGAAAGGAAAGTTGGCAAATTCGAGTGTTTGGTTGGTAGCTAGATTAAGAGCGTGAAGAAAACTTTAATCGTGCCTGAATTGATATTGTAAACTCGTGTTTTGGTTTATCGGCATACATGTAGCTTGCCACACTTAATTAGCTACATGCATATGCATGGTTCACATATATACATGCATGCATGCATGGACTCTATTTTTGCCCAAAACTTATCAATACTCGTGACAGTCATTTAGTTCACCACACTTCTTATAGCACCCACGGCTTAGTTAAGCTTAGTTGTGTGGCAAGCTTAGTCAACACATGTCTAATCGACTAGTCACATAGTACAATGCTCAAGCAAATAGTATCTGGGCAGAGAGCAAACACGAGGCTGCATGCGAACCTGGTGTACATAGTGTAGCCTTCAAGCCTTGTTTGTCCTTTGTAAATGTCTTTATTGTCTTGTTTACTTGCGCGAAAGTAGCGGGCTTGGGTGGGAACTAGTTGCACAAAAAATCTATATCGGTATTAGCAATCACTACGCCATCGCTTGAGGTGAAGGAGAAAAGGTCATGATCAACCGCGTCGCGATCGACGACTTGCGAGTAGTAAAATGTTAGTCATGGTGAAATTTCAACTCTTTCTAGCCTTTATCCCTAACGGTTACTGGATTTTATGCCATTCTAGAAAGTTTACTAATTGTCTCAATACAAAGGAATATGTGGACTAACACAATGCAAAGAAAGTGAAGGTCTGGGGATTGACTAGTCGATCCAGCAATTGCTCCTTCTCAAAGCGTGCACGTCATCCCGCTCTAATTAACAAGTTGAGTAAACTTCGGTTTTACCCCTCTACTTATACATTCTGACACCAGCTACGCAATTAGCGAGAAATTCTCTGATTTACGATGAAACCTTAACCCCTATAATCAGTCAATCTTAACATGGAGTTGATGCTCTCGTTTTGCAGATATTGATGTCCTCGCTTATATAGTACCAAGTAAAAGTGGGGGTGATAGATAGCGGTCCACTTCTTTGGCTAATGATTTCTCAAGGTATAATAGTTGTTATTGTGTCAATTTGACAACTAAATTTAATAGGGAAGAAGTCGAGGAAAGTTACCCTCCGGGAAAGCGTGCGCGACATCTCGCGTGGGGAGGGTGGTTTGGCCGGAATTCGTCGTTTTTCGGTGGGACATATTTAACCGTGAACCTTCTGGCTGCCCTTGCCTATGAGGTTGGTGGTGGGGTGATCGGGACCGTAGGAAACTCCTGGCTGGCGGTGGCCACAACATCGTCGACGCCTTGGCACCGATGCCTCCTCGGTGGCTTTGTTGAGGTTCCCCCTCCCCCCGCGCATGCCCCCTACTCTTGGGTGAAAACCCAATCCCGTGTTTGGGCGGCAGCGATGTTGCGACACCGATCCCCTTTCTGGAGGCGTCGGTCAGGGTTTGTAGGGGTGGTTGGCAAGCTCGTGGTGGTTGGTGTCGACTTGTGGTGGTGTGGCTCGACGACAACGACATGCAGCACATCGGGTGGTTCCAGTGCTTGGTGTTCCTCTCCTTCGTGTGGTTCTTGTTCGTCGGTGGGTCGACGCCCTCGAGCCTAGGCGAGAGGGGAAACTACGACAGCAGCGAACACCGTGTAGGTGAGCGACCGGGCTCCGATGAGCTCAACGCTGATGCGGTGTTGTTGTTGATATCTTGATGCCATTCTCCCTGGTGTATGTCCTCGTTAATCAACTTGGGTCTTGTGGTGTTGCGTTATTGTGGGGCTGACAGTGGCAATAGTGGGGAGCTCCGACGCGGTAGCCGCTCGTTCTCTCCGATGGTCATTTTGGGTGACATCGCTCTGGTGTTTTCTCGGATGAACCTCTCTGCTTGTCGACGATGCGGCACCCGGCCTTCGAACCAGGGTGAGAGGGAAAGGGTCCCTCTTTGAAGCCAAAGATGTCATGCTATCTCCATTTTCCCATCCGATTACGAAGTGAGCTCGGTCTACTGCTACTTGTGACTTCCGCTTCGATCCTCGCGCCTTGCTTCTTGTTTCTGCCGTGGTGGAAGACGATGGGCTCTATGGTTCAAGTGGAGCTTATTTTTCCTTTTTGTTGTTTGCTTGTTTTGCTGAGGCCTGTAAGCTGTGTCTGGACTCTGTACCTTAATATATATGGATTTATTAGTTTAAAGGGCCCTTTGAGCCTATTACCTAAACAAGCATTATGAATAAAAAACAACAAAATCAAGAACATAACCAAACTAGGGACGACAAACCCTAATGACAATTCGTCTTTACAAGATTGTATTCATCCAATTCCCATCCACCCCACGTGCCTACATAGGACTTTCCCCACATGATGGGGAAGATGGAGGTGATGAAGAATCATTTTATGATGATGGTTGTCAAGATGACGACGAAATCCCCTCTTTGGAGCGGGGAGAGGAACCAATCTGCCTTCAAAATCAAATGTCGCTGAGACGATGGCTCTCTGGATCGTTAATAATAGTGACCTGCTAGGACGAAGAATTTTAATATGGTATATGTATGTAGGTCAAATGGAGGGTCAATGGACCCTCGAGGGGACCTAGGCTTGAGATCGGCACGCCTATTGGGAACTGACACGCCCACCAGCCTCCTGGTCAACTAGGTGGGCTCCCGAGGGCCTCCTTCGGCATGTTGGGCAAGTTATTCGTGAAACTTCTCAACACATATTCCTTTATTTATAATTCACCTATTATCTGCATAAAAAGACACAAGCAATAAATCTGCTAAAAGTAGCATCAGTTATGACAGTTTGAATCTAGCAACCATATTTAAAGCAGTAAAAAGTGGATATGTTTGCGACGTATCAACAGTTCAACACAAAACATTGCAAAAATAACAACTCCAAACAACATAACATTTAATTATCTCTTCTCACATAAGACAATACTTCATTTTCAAGATGGAATTGAGGAATTATAGAAACATGCAATTGACATGTGGGTCTCATTTGTCATACGGATATCCAAGGTGCAAAATCTATGACCATGCCCAACCAGTGAGTTCGCTATTACCAGCTGCCCCGTAAAATCCATGATAAAAAATTCCCTCCATACCCTTGTCCACCAGGCCGTTACTCGTGGATACCCGGATCTATAGATATTATTTCCATCCCTACCTAATTAATCCTCGGGCAGGTAGTGTCTGGATAGGTTAGCATGAGACAGCCAACCAAAGCCGGCCTCCATGCTCTTGAAAGTTGGATAGCTTCTTAGCCGATGTTCGAGGTAGGAAACAATCCAAGTTGACAACATAATTTTTCGCCATAGCAACGGTACTATAACTTGTTAATGAACGAGCTAATATAGATCAATATCTTAAGAAACCATACATTTGGAGATCTTATCTAAACAATGCTAAGTTACAACCCAGAGAAAAAGACTAAAGTATTGTATCCGTGTTTGTACGTAGTTCGTACCTGCCTTATTATTGGGCTTAATAATCTGTAATGGCAAGAAGTTGCGCAAAACTGGTTTCGGTAGAAAACTTTATATCACCCGGAGAGAAAAAACAAAGGTAACAATCTATCCCCGTCGTGTATCTACTGATGATGACTTACATGTATGAAATGTTAGTTAAGGTAAAAATTCAACTTTGTTTCAAGATATCTTTAGGATCTTCAATAGATTTTATGCTATTCTAGAAAGTTTTACTAGTGGTGCCATTGCGGAAGAAAATGTCGCCGACCTGTGGGGATTGACTTTCGATGAATCAACGAATCCATTTCAATTGTGCACGCAATTCTGCTCTAGTTAAAAAGCAAACTATATAGGCAGTCAATTCTGCTCTAGTTAATAATCTGCAAGAGTTTGATTACCCTGATAAGTTTTCTTGATTTGGATTGTAATAGAGTTCTGTGCGCAACCACAGCCTAATCCTCGTACCTGCGCACACAGAGCCTTCGATCTGCTAGCTAGAGTACCTTTCCAACACTTTAGATTTCTTTACCGTACCGATTCTCCGGAGAGCATGCATGCGTACGTGCCGATTTTACTTTCTAACTTACTTCACGTATGCTCTTCTTGCCTCGAGGTGGATATGGTAGTTTGCCAGCATGCCTTGTAATCATTTGTGGATAAACATATATTTTCGTTCGCGAAATATAGAAGATGGAATTGCAACTTGACAGCTTTAGATAAGCAGGTTTATGATAATTTATTTTATTTATGAACAAGGAGGATTGGCAAACTATTGTGAATTCAGAGAACTTCAAAGAGTACAAACCACAACATAACTCGGTAATCGTAGGCCATAGGCACATGAATTAGGATGGCATTGAGTGTACTAGTGTGTCTCCTTTCCTCTCTCAAAAATCCTAGCTGACACACAACCCTCTTCCTCGCCAACTCATTTCGTCAGTCTCACTCGCCTTCGCCGGCCTTTTTTCTACGTTTCGTTTCCCTCGTACCACACGTTCGTGCAATGGAACCGACCACGCAATGTAATAAGTACTTTTGGCTTTCTCCCTTCAAGGTGGTGTTGGTCAAGTGTCTGCGGCACATGTGGTTTGTTTTCCCATATCCAATATGTCTGGTGTTGTGAGAGATTGGTTAATCACGATGCTTCCCCCTGAGTTCATGGTGCGGTTGTTAGTCTCGTGAATAAAATCATGTCATGATTATTTCAATGTCGACGCGGGGGAATGGTTTCATCGTAAGGCCTTTGCCTTCTTCTTTAGGTTGAGGGTTTGTGCTTCGGCGTTGATGGCGCCTCTTAGCAATGTCCAATTACTTCCCTCCGCGGTTACAACAACTCGCTAGCTTCAAGGATGGCGAACAGACGAAATATCGAGCTAGGCTCGTGGAACGTCGTCGGCTTCTGAAGGTTAGAGACGGTGACAAATTCCCGTTGGGCATGCTTTTATTTTTATATTTTCATGATGGGTGTTCATGTAAAGATTGTACTTGGTTAATACCCCCTCCATTCCAAATTAATTGATGTAGTTATAGGTTAATCGTGAATCAACTTTCTTTAAATTATAGTATATTTTCTTGTTATACATAATGTTGTAGATATTGACACATTTTTCTATAAGCTTGTTGAAACTTAAAGAATTTCGAGTTAAAACAAGTTAATTCGGAATAGAGGGAGTATATGACTTGTCGCCTTCACAAAAACTCTAGAAGTGTATAGGCCGATAAGTTTTATGTGAAGTACACTTGTTTGTGCATTTGGAGTCAAATCAACCCGGCGATTTTATTTTTTGGATAAAGGAGTTTAATTTTATTAACTCAACCAGATGGTCCACGTGGAACGCGAACATAAACTATAGATAAGTAATATAGTGATTCTGCACATAAATCATATGTTAATGGAGCAATTATTGGTTCAAATCTTGTCTTAATGAATTAAAATATGGCGTTCATTTTTTGGATTGAAAGAGATGCAGGTAGTAACACGTTTGATCAATCGAGTAATTTTGGAGGACACGTGCGAAGATTCCTCTTCTTTCCCATTGGCCACTGAACAACCACTGTCATGGACTCTCTGTGCATATATAGCCACAGCTAGTACGCAAACACACTTGGGACAATTAACTGTTCGGTCCACTTAGCTTGGAGCACGTCGGAAGTACGCATAGCAAGAACCCCAATCCGAGCAATGGTGTTCGCCGACGGCACGGCGGGCGGCGCCCGTCGCCAGATGGCCACGATGGGGTTCGCGTCCCACGTGGTGCGCGGGCGGTGGTTCATGTTCTTCGCGTCGATCCTGATCATGGCGGCGGCGGGCGGCACGTACATCTTCGGCATCTACTCCAAGGCGATCAAGACGTCGCTGGGGTACGACCAGCAGACGCTCAACACGCTGAGCTTCTTCAAGGACGTGGGCGCCAACGTCGGCATCCTCCCCGGGCTCATCAACGAGGTCACCCCGCCGTGGGTCGTCCTGGGCTGCGGCGCCGGCATGAACCTCGTCGGCTACCTCATGATCTACCTGTCCGTCACCGGCCGCACGGCGCGCCCGCCCGTGTGGCTCATGTGCGTCTACATCGCCATCGGCGCCAACTCGCAGTCCTTCGCCAACACGGGCGCCCTCGTCACCGCCGTCAAGAACTTCCCCGAGGACCGGGGCGTCGTGCTGGGGCTGCTCAAGGGCTTCGTCGGCCTCAGTGGCGCCATCTTCACGCAGCTCTACCGAGCCATCTACGGCGTCGAAAACGACGGCGCCGACCTCGTGCTGCTCATGGCGTGGCTCCCCGCGGCCATCTCGCTGGTGTTCATCCCGACCATACGCATCATGCCCCGCGCGCGGGGCACCGCGGCAGAGAGCCGGAGGGAGCGGAAGGCATTCTTCTACTTCCTCTACGCCTCCATCGTGCTCGCCGTGTACCTGCTCGTGATGAACGTGGTCGAGCTGGAGGATCAAGGGTTCCCCAAGCCGGCCTACTACGTCACGGCCGTCGTGCTCCTCCTCCTCATCTTCTTCCCGCTCGTCATCGTCATCCAGCAAGAGGTCAGGAACTACCTCCAGCCGCCGCTGCCGACGACCACCGTCGACGAAAACGACGACGACAAGACAACCGCCGTCACCGCCACCGAGACCACCGAGCCACCACCATCGACGTCGGCATCGTGCTTCGAGGACGTGTTCCGGCCGCCGGCGAGGGGGGACGACTACACGATCCTGCAGGCGCTGTTCAGCGTGGACATGCTGGTCCTGTTCGTGGCCACCACCTGCGGCGTGGGCGGCACGCTGACGGCGATCGACAACATGGGCCAGATCGGGCAGTCCCTGGGGTACCCGCAGCGCAGCATCTCCACGCTCGTCTCCCTCGTCAGCATCTGGAACTACGCCGGGCGCGTTGTGGCCGGGTTCGCCTCGGAGCACGTGCTGTCGAGGTACAAGGTGCCGCGCCCGCTGGTGCTCACGGCCGTGCTCCTCGTCGCCTGCTCGGGCCACCTCCTCATCGCCCTCGGCGTCAACAACGGGCTGTACCCAGCGTCGGTGATCCTGGGGTTCTGCTTCGGGGCGCAGTGGCCGCTGCTCTTCGCCATCATCTCCGAGGTCTTCGGCCTCAAGTACTACTCCACGCTCTACAACTTCGGCGCCGTGGCCAGCCCCGTGGGGAGCTACATCCTCAACGTGCGCATCGCCGGGAAAAAGTACGACGAGGAGGCGCTGCGGCAGGGCGGGCGGAGGGGCAAGGACCTCACCTGCATCGGGGTCAAGTGCTTCCAGGAGTCCTTCTACATCATCGCCGGCGTCACGCTGCTGGGCGCCCTCGTCTCGCTGCTGCTCGCGTGGAGGACCAGGAAGTTCTACAGTGGCGACCTCTACGGCAAATTCAAGGAGGTCGGCATGACAGCAGGGACAGCCAGCGGCGAGGGAGAAGCAGCGAACGGCGCCAGTGCCGGTGTTAATGGCACGGCCAAGGATCCTGCAGCTTCTGGAAGCGATGTCGACGCCGTCGCCAACGACAGTAAGATTGGTTCTTCCACCAAGTAGTTAAGAGTGATGCATGGAGTCAAAATAGTTGTGTTAAAAGTCCTTGGGTGAAATATAGATCAAATCGAATTGTTAGAGACAAGAAGAGTGTGACTGTACAATGTGATTGTAAATCGTGATCCGCACTACTGGCAGGCACCAACCATCAGTTACACTGATACAAGTCAAACCTAAAGGAGTAACAAGGCGAGTAACAAAGACAAGCTTGAAAGGTGGAGTATTTTGGAAGAAGTGGCTGATTTCTAGCTTGCTTTTCTCCGAGGTTACCGTAAACAGAATAAATATACCCCGTACTCAGCTTTCACAAAGACCAGTCAGAGAAAGGGACTCGCTGCTGACTCAAATGGAAGCTTCATTTGAGTGACTATTCGCGTTCTTGGACAGCGGCCGGCAGTCGACACTCAGCAGCATCCGTGGCCTTGGCAAGGATTAATTTGGCATTCAGTTCATAACTGACATCGACACGCAAGACAAACATATTAGATTAGTCCGACGTGCAGGACTTCATTCTATGAAATTGAAAACCTGCCGCAACGCGTGATCCCGAGGATTCAGATGCCATGACACACAATCTTTCAGTGTCGTGTTAGCATGTTACTATCCTCTGAAGCATTGCGGAGACTTTGAACGGGGATTCGGAGAGATATATGCAAATCACAATGGAAATTTCCGTGAGATCTTCTCGTGGTGTTATTTCCCTACAATATTCGTCATTTTAATAACGGTTTGTAGCTGTGAATTAAATTAGTGCTCGGTCAACTCATACATATCGGATTTGTATCGCCATTCGTGCACTATGAGTTGCAACTGAGATTTTTTCAGTTGTAAATAGGGTTGCAACTTAGAAATACCCTAAACTGTTAGATTTGCTTTGTGATTCGTGCTATTTATGAGTTGTAAGTGAGAAAAATATTATGGACCATTGGATTTGTTTTGTAATTCGTGCTAATCAATAGTTGCAACATAGATTGCAAGTGAAATTTCATGAGGTCACACGAGTGAGAACTAACTGGGTTGAAAATCAGTCACACCTTTTTAGTAATCCTATTAGCTGATAATTCCTTTTGTTCTACCACAACTATTCAAGGATCATACTTAGAGCATCTCTAGCATATTTTTTAAAACAGGCTCGCCCGTAAGGTAACCGCTAGTACACGGTTGTTGGCCGAAAAAAAACCTCCTTTTCGGATACCGCAAATGTTTCAACCACAATTTTCTTAGCGTTTCCTCTGAAACAAAACCCGAGTACACTATCTTTCTAATTTCGGCCCATCTTTTACCGTTCCCCGAATCACTCGAAAAGTTTGGAGCCACTGAACTTTCAAGACAAGTCCATCCCCCGTTGGCGCCCCAATTTCAGCCAAATTTCACCGCACCATTCTGATCCCGGTCATATTCCGACCACCTTCTGCCACTCCATCCTTATTCCAAGCAATTCACCGTGGAATCGCAGCTCAACTGCAGATATTTGAGCACCTACTTGGTCAAGCTCCTCTATGGGAGCATGTCAGAGCGCCACCCTGAGGATGAATGTCCACCCAATAGAATATATTATTCTCACACCCAATAGTCATGAAAAATCGAAGTTCATGTTGGGTATACATCAAACCATGTTATTTCTCGCAAAGAAAAAACTCAAACATGTAATTTTCCGCGCTCATAATATGAAATAAATGACAAAATGGTCATATGCATCCTGGACAAGAAAATGAAGAAAAATGTGCACAGCTTGAAAAGTGAATTTATACTGTAGAGGTTGTCATTGGTGATGCACAGGTTATGTTTTCCCAGTGGACCACTATATATGCTCTCTCTCTCTCTCTCTCTCTCTCTCTCTCTCTTGTATCAGTTTGGTTCTAGAACAAGCTTGTTTGGATTTGAGCAAAAACTGCGTAAATGACAGTCTACATGGCAACTAACCATGGTCTCCGGCGTTATGATATGGCCCGTCTGCAAGGGCTGATTTACAAAATTTAAACAGTAGACTTTAAAGGGTGTTTGCCTTGTTCCTCAATTGTTGTCCCTTCTGATTTTCTCACTCCTGATCTTCTCGACCAAACCATAATGTTTTGTCCCTCTATTTAACCGACAACGCTGTGAGACACGACTGGGGTCATGTAATATAATGGCGGGGGAAGAAGGATGGCCAGATCTTTGTGGGCGGTCTGTCGTGGTGTACGACCAAATGCATGCTCGAGGGCGCCTTCCGCCTCTTCGGCAATATCATCAACACCAATATATGTTTTATTTAGCTACATGGGTTGTCTGCATCACACATTTTTCGGTATACATTCATTTTCGCTCATGTTTTCCATTCATGTGGCAATGCCGTCTTCAAATAACATGGCGTCGCATATTTAATAATGGTTTAGTATTTTCTTGTCCCATCGTCCATCCCAAAATTTAAGTATTTTCTTCCCGTACCTAGGTCATCATCGAAAGGCACATGGGACGCAGCCGTGGCTTCGGCTTCGTGACTTTCTCCTATCCACCAGAGGCTAGCAGCGCCATCTTGTGCATGCACATCCATGTGATTGATGGAACCAGATCCTTTGACGTTACCCCACCCTGACTTTTCCTAACGTTGGGTCACTGACACATGGGGGCACACCATGTATGGGACCGACCTATCAGCGAGCTAATGCCAAGACAAGTCAAGGTGGGTAAGGTCAGAGGATCCGGATCCGTGATGGATGGCCAAGCCATTTTGCTGCTCAAGGCTTGTCCCAAGTAAAGTAGATATAGTTATACTAAACTTTTATACTTACATAATTTTAATCACTGTGCTTTGAAAAATATATGTTGTACACAAATTGGTTAATATTGTTAGCCATACAATAAATTTTATAAATTTATTTCCGATATCATTGAAACTCTATCTGAGTTGCATAAAAAGATTTGTCTTTGTGAGATACCACCTTTGATAAGATACAAAACCAACTTGAATGTGCAAACCCAAAAATAAGGAAAAACACGGGCCTTCTTGCTTTTATTACAATTGATGAATTATATAACGTATAAGTATGTTATTGTGTGAATGTTGTTCTTTATTTTTAATGTTATTAAATTAAATATATTGGCAGAGACTTCAAAGTATATATATCCTAACAAGTATCTTAAGGCCCTTCTCTTTTCGGGTCCCGGGCAGCTGCAATGTTTGGCCCAGCCTATGAACGGCCCTGCCCAAGCACAACACCCATCTGGACACAACATACGGCACCGTCGAAGGCAGGCAAGATGGACATGACCCACCTCGCTATGTCAGATGTGACCGTGATTAGCTTAACACCGGCGTCGCCCGTTGATGACCCACATGTTTAGGGGATCTATCGCAGTACTTTCAATAAATAAGAGTGTCGAACCCAACAAGGAGCAGAAGGCATTGACAAGTGGTTTCAAGCAAGGTTTCACTGAAAATACTAAAAGACAAGTTTTTATGGGTTTTTGTAATAGCAAATAAATAAAGAACGAGTAAATAAAAGAGAGCAAGCATAATTGCAGCAAGTGGCCCAATCCTTTTTAGCACAAAGGACAAGCCGGTGGTGTTACTTATGATGACTAAAACATTCCTGAGGACACACGGGAATTTCGTCAAGTTACTTTTGTTTCATACCGTTGATTAATCTTCAATGTTTTGATAAGTGTTGTGTGGGTGAACCTATGCTAATGCACCGTCCTTATTTGGACCAGCACATACTTGTGATTAAATCCTCTTGCAAGCATCCGCAACTACAAGAAAGTATTTATTTAAGATAAAACTAACCACAGCCTTAAAGTCCTACACTCTCTTGTGCAACAGCTTATCGACGGAGGTTAATTTTTCTCTCGCTCCGGCAACCCCACAATAAGTAAACTAAATACACAATGCATTCCCCTAGGCCCAAAAAGGTGAAGTATCATTTAGTCGACGTTCACATGACACCACTAGAAGAATAACACTAGAATTTAAATATCAAACCATTAAATATTACTCAACATAATGTCACTACAAGCAACGAGACTTCTCCCATGTCCTCAAGAACTAAACGAACTACTCACGAGACATCATATGGATCATGATCAGACGTGATATAATGATGAACAACAATCTGGACATAAAAGTAATTCACCGATAAAACTCAATAGCATCAACTACAACGAGGTAATCAACACCAAAAGTAGTCCCAATAAACTACACAAGGGGCAACCCTAGATGTCACAGCAGAACGAAGTTGAGCGGTGGAGATGATGGTGCTGGTGATGGAGATGATGTTGATGATGATCCCGATGATGCCTGGCGTGATGACGATGACGATGGCGACGATTTGCCCCTCCGAGAGGGAATTTCCCAGACAGTTTTCTACCTGCCGGAGTGCTTTTCTCTCTCTGTTGTTTCTGCCCCCGAGGCGGCGGCAGAATAATTCTTCCAAGACTCTAAGTAAGTTTTAGGTCAAGATGAAGATATACGCCAAAGGGGAGCACCAGAGGTGGTCCAAGGGCTCCAGGTGGGCCCCATGTGTCACCTGGGCACCTCGTGGCCTCCCTCGGGTCCATCTTTTGGCTCCTCCAGTTATCTAACGAAATATTGACTTCTGTATTTTTTTCATAATTTTTGGAGCTCCATAAATATAGTATCTTGACGATGCTTTTTCCAGCTGATATACTGACTTCGGCAGATAATTCCCAGTGATTGCCAAACATGCAAAATAAGATGAAGTAACATAAGTATTGTATTCTAATATGAAATATATCAATGAATACGAGTGAATTATGATATAGAATAGTGATGCAAAATGGACATATCACCCGTCTTTCCGGGGGTTTCTTCTTCGAGTTCATCTTTCGTGGTGACTTCGACCAGCCACAGGGAGGCCGTTTTGCAAGAGACTGTTATGATGCCAACGATGGATACTTCTACTATTTATTTATTTTGAGATTTATACTTCTACTATTGGGGTGACGGTGGTGGCTTAAGCGAATAAGCGGGGATCACGGCGGGTACGACGTACGAATCATGCGCTCCATAATGGCGTGGCTACAGAAGGGATCATCCGCGAGGAAGAAGCTGCGATAGGGGTTGGGGCGTCGCTAAACCTGGGACTGGACTTGCCCCTCCAATGTGGTTTGGACCTAACTCACCTTGGACCAGGGGCGTAGCCAGGCCCCAGGCTACACTGGCCATGGCCTGGGGCGTGGCTGCTAATTCCTTTGTTGTGTATAGCAACTGTAGCACTTTCTTTACTGTTTGGCACTGTAGCATAAGCATTGGCCTAGGTCCTTATGTTATCCTGGCTACGCTACTGCCTTGGACCATGTTGAACTGGACTATATTGGACTTGGACATTTGTTGTACTAAGGTCCAATAAACACTGGATATTGCTGGGCTCTCAGGATAGGATCCATCCAAGATCCAATGGACGTTATCTGCTAGCGACTAAGTTATTGTCCACAACTGAGATGGGCACCACGCCGCAGCCGCATGGCCTCACCGTCGACACAGCGAACGTGACGAGGAGCTGCCCGGCGACATCTTGATCTTCATCTCGTCAGTGAGTGGCAGGTTTCTAGTGTAGTGGTTGTATTCGTATAGACCTTCTAGCTAGGGTCTTGAGTCTTGACAATGAGCGTTCAGTCGGTCAATGATGGAAGGCGACAGGAGCGACTCCTCGGCGCCCTCACAGGCGACGTGGTGCATGGTGACACTGAGAGCAAGGTGAAACACAAGGCAGGCGAGCTCGGCAACCTTCCTGGGTTGGTGGTCGGACAACCGAGGTCGGCATTGTCGTACTCGACGTGCATGAAGGCACGAGTATACGCCCATGTACATGTCCGTCACTGTAAAAGTAGCTAGCGATCAGGTAGATTGGGTCTACTCGGATAATCGTACGAGGCTGATACGTTTCAAACGTATCTATAATTTTTGATATTCCATGTTGTTATTATACCAATTGCTACATGTTTTATTTACACTTCATAGCATTTTTATGCATTTTCTGGGACTAACCTATTAACAAGATGCCGAAGTGCCAGTTCTTGTTTTCTGCTATTTTTCTCTTTCAGAAAAGCTAGTCGCAAAATATTCTCGGAATTGGACGAAAATCAACGTGTGCAAATATATCATCGGAAGACTCCAGAAGCCAGAAGGGGAGACGGAGTGGGGCCACGAGGCAGCCACGCCACCCCTGGGCGCGGTCAGAGGTGGGCCCGCGCCCAGCCCTGGCGTGACCACCTCGGGTGCCCTCCGACGCTGCCCTTTCGCCTATATATTCCCGATGTCCCGAAAACCCTAAAACACCGATCATATTCCACGAAAAGTTCCGCCGCCGCCGCCGTCGTCAACCCTAGATCGGGAGGGTTCTGAATCTCTTCCGGCACCCTGCCGGAGGGGAGATCCTCACCGGAGGCCTCTACACCGCCATGCGTGCCTCCGGAGTGATGCGTGAGTAGTTCATCCTTGGACTACGGGTCCATAGCAGTAGCTAGATGGTTGTCTCTCCACCTTGTACCTCCATGTTTAGATCTTGTGAGCTGCCTAACATGATCAAGATCATCTTATTGTAATGCTACATGTTGTGTTTGCTGGGATCCGATGAATATTGATACTATGAGCAAGTTGTTTATTTATGTTGTTTATGATCTTGCATGCTCTCCGTTGCTAGTAGATGCTTTGGCCAAGTAGATGCTTGTAACTCCAAGAGGGAGTATTTATGCTAGATAGTGGGTTCATGCCTCCAGTAATCTGGGCTCGAGATAACAGAAACGACTAAGGTTGTGGATGTGCTGTTGCCACTAGGGATAAAACAATGATGCATTGTCTACGTGTCATTTGCATTGTTTACATTACACACTTTACTTCATGCAATAATCTGTTGTTTGCAACTCAATACCGGAAGGGGTGCGGATGTTAACCGGAAGGTGGATTATTTAGGCATAGATGTGTTGGATAGCAAGTCTATGTACTTTGTTGTAATGCCCAATTAAATCTCATAATAATCATCTTGCCATATATTGCATTGTCATGCGCTCATTATTTGTCAATTACCCAGCTGTAATTTGTTTACCCAACATGTTAGTTATCTTTTATGGAGAGACACCACTAGTGAACTGTGGACCCCGGTCCATTTCCTCATACTGATAAAACCACCAACTGAAATCATTTGTTCTCTGTTACTTTTTGCACTCCTTACTGTTTTCCACACAATACGTTTAATCCTTTGTTTTCAGCAAGCCGGAGAGATTGACAACCTCTCTGTTTCGTTGCGGCAAAGTAGTTTGCTTGTGTTGTGTGCAGGTTCCACGTCAGTTGCGCCGCTGACAACCTTCTAAAGAAACTCCGTGTCCTCCTGGTTCAATAAATCTTGGTCATATTTCAAGGGAAAACTGCTGCTGCACTACATCATACCTTCCTCTTGAGGTCTCCCAACGAACGTGTGTTGTCACGGTCAACAAGCAGATCTTCTGGTGCTGTTGCTGGGAAGTAATAAAACACTCTAACGTTAACACGCCATCAAGACATTTTTCTAGCGCCATTGCCGGGGATACTAGAATCTCCAGATAGGGGAGTCTCACACTTTCAATCTCATTACTTTGTTTTTGTCTTGCTTAGTTTATTTTATTTTATCTTGTTTGCTGTTAAAATCCAAAAACACAAAAAAAAAATCCTGCACTTAGTTAATTTTGAGTTGTTATCTTTTTGTTTAGTCATCATGTCTGGTTCTGCGTATTATGCTTCATCTCCTGAGGTTGAGGTTCGTACTTTTAAGCAACAAGGGGGAGAAAGTTTGAAAGATGCTTGGTATAGAATTAGTAATGCTCATCATAGGTGTGCTAAGAAACATTCCACTACAATCCTTCTTAGGAATTTTTATGTTGGCATCATCAATTGGTATAGGTATGTTTTGGACACTTTAACAGGAGGGAACTTCCTAGGTACCCCTGCTTTAGAAGCTAGTTACATCATCGAAAGTCTAGTTGGGACACCACCTATTAATGAATTTAAAATTGAAATTTCTCTTGAGGATGTCATGAAAAAACTAGAATCTATAGAGAAAAGCCTTCCAAGTATTGATAAGATCAATGAGATAGAAAAGCTCCATGATAGTACTAGTAAACTTGGTGAATCTTTTGGAAAAATTAACATAAGGGTTATTGTTTTAGAAACTAATGCTATCCATGATAATCAAAATTCTAGGATTGGAGAATTAGAGGAGGTTATTGATACTTTGAGTTCTACTTTTTCCTCACTTAAAACTAAAAAGCAAGAGCATCTATTAGACAAGGGGAAGAAATTCATATATGTGCCCAAAGTGCCTAAACCGAAACCAACATTTGTTGATTTGTTTGAAACTGAGAAAGAATTTCGTGGATTAGTTAATGAATCATGCAATGGTTTGTTTAAATTTTCTTCTCAAGAATTCCCTAAACTTAAAAATGCAATCTGTGTTTTTGATGAAGCTTTTGATGATGTCGATGTTTCTAGTCTTGACAATACTTGATTCATGTTTCATGCCTAGCTAAAAGGCATTATAGAGAAGCGCTTATGGGAGGCAATCCATTATTTTTACTTACTGTTATTTTTCTTTATTGAGTCAAGGAGCATGTTTACTTCTGTAACAACTCATTTGTATCTTTTATTTGCTGTTTTTTTGTGCCAAGAAAAGTCTCTTATGACAAGATGGTACCTATATTTGGATTACTGCACAGGAACAGATTTCTGGAACGTCACCTTTTCTCGCCGTAGAAAATCAGAAAAACTTGCAAAAATCTGCCAATTTTTGTGCGTGTTCCTGAGATATGTACGCAACTTTCGTACGACTAAAGTTTTTCGATTTGAGCGACGTAAGTGTCCTGTCGAGGTATTGGTAACGCGGAACTACTATATGGATTCATACGTACCGTAGAGGAGGTGGGGAAGAACGTAGAGGGTTCCAGTGACGGGATTGCACACACGATCTTACCCAGCTTCGGATCTCACGACGGTGGCGAGATCCTACGTGCTGCTATAATTCACTCAAGGAGAATATGTGTACAGGTTACAATGAGATTGTATGCGTGCCCTAAGGCTGCTGGAAGGCTGGCTTATAAAGGCGCCAAGCCTTCCCCTACAAGGAAAGCCTTAACCGACCTAGATCACGAGTCCTAGACTAACACGGTAACAAACCCTAACTTGCTCCCTAAGGCGAACGCAGCCAGGCCTTCGTCTTGGACTTCACTAAGCCAGCCCAGAGCTTATCCTTGCGCCTAAGCCCATGAGGCCTTCTCCATTAAGCCCTCCGGCTTTATCTGATGGGCCTCCTTGGTGGGCCAGGTTTTATCCACCGTGGCAGGTATACCCGTTCGGCATAACCTCCACAGTAGTCCCCGGAAAGGTTTAAGTTCTTCGTTTGCCGTCTTTGTGAAACACGGGCTTTCGCCTTTGCGCAAGGCGGACAGAAGAGCTTGGAGCATTCCAAAATGAGACATTCAGTCTGCCTTAAGGATTAAGCCGAACTCTCCTGCACTTTGAACAATCTGGCAGAAAGATTCTGTCAGCGTCGAGTCTTGTCATGACGTCACCACAGTCAAAGCCAGTCCACGACAGTTGGACAAGCAAAGAGACGTTGTGACGCCATTACTGCTATTTTTCCGCACACGATCTCCGAGGCGTGCGGGAGAAGATGCCCATATCTGACCGTTGCGGGACGCGTGGCGAAAATCGCGCGGCGTTATCTCACCGCACTAATCGCGGCGCACGGCCCCCATAAAAGGGGAACTGATTTTCTCCATCTGGTCATTTCCCTGTTCATCGTCCTCCTCGCGCCCATCCCATCCGAACTCCGGCGAGCTCCACCACCACCACCTGCGCACCCACCCATGGAGAGCTCCGATGCGACCGCGGGAGCGGCAACGGCGGCGGCGTCGGCGGCGCGGAGGGACAAGATCTGGCCATGAGGGGATCGAGCACCGCGGATGCATCTGCATCTCGCGCGGCAGCGGCGACAAGTTCTGCGGCCACCTCCATCGAAGCAGAGAAGAATGCCCAGCCCTCCGACGAGGGCGATGCGGCGGAGGCAGAGGAGGAGGGAGAGGAAGCATCATCCCGCAACTGGGCAGCTTCCACCATCACCGACGCGGACCTCACGCAGCTGGAAAAGGAGGGCATCCTCCCACCAAAGGAGAACTGCCACTGGCGGTCAGCGTACGGCCACCCTGCTCCAGATCCCGCCGGCGATGAACGAGTGCTCCTCGTCTCACATCTCCTCCGCGGTTTGTCTTTGCCTCCGCATCCTTTTTTCCAATCAGTCTTAGACTACTATGGCCTTCAGCCTCATAGCGTAGGCCCCAATAGTATCTTGTACATAGCTGGCTTTATGGCTTTATTCGAAGGATACTAGGCATAGAGCCCAGCTTAGAATTCTTCAAGTACTGCTTTACTTGCAAGCGCCAAACAGAGAAGGAAGAACTGCTTTCCTTAGGAACAGTTAGCATCAACCTTCGTAGAGGCAGAGACTGGTATCCTAAGGCGCCAAAAATAGATTCCATTAAAGGCTGGAATAGCTCCTTCTTCTACTGCAAAGACATGGCGCCAGTAGGCAAAGACATAGGACTTCCTCGCTTTTCTCCTTTGCCTGCGGAGCCCCGCCTCTCTTGGGGCGAAAAACCGCTGAAGGTCCTTCCTGACAACCTCCGTCGCATGCAAAGGCGGATTGAGTACTTAACAAAGACTGCTGTGCCCAAACTCACGGGCGCAGACACCATCCTATGTTGGTTGTCAAGGCGAATCCAGCCTTTGAAAGATCGCAAAGGCCTCATGTGCCACTACACGGACCAGAAGAAAGATCCCCTCCGTGTTAGTGAGAGCGACCTTACGCAAGACGCCCTTGTGTATCGCTTTAAGAGGATTGCCAAGGAAAGGATCCAGCTCACAGAGCAGCGTCCTATGTACACAGCCGCCAACCCGGCTCCAAGGTAAGGCATTTACCATTACTGTTTTTACACTTCCACAATGTTTGCCTTACTAACACCACTTTTGATTTCAGCTCGCCCTTTTGCCGGATAATCTGCTGGCTCCTTTGTTTTACGTGCCTGAAGCGGCACCCGAGCCCCAAAGACTCGGAAACGAAAGGCTTCAGGAGCT
The DNA here is from genome assembly GCA_947311845.1 of Poa pratensis. Lineage (NCBI taxonomy): Eukaryota > Viridiplantae > Streptophyta > Magnoliopsida > Poales > Poaceae > Poa > Poa pratensis. Next base: position 33,593,416 of record CAMZMU010000040.1, read on the forward strand.
ACTGCAGCAACTTCAGCAGCAGAAAGGCGGAAGCGTGAGAAAGCCATCCCTGCTAACGCCGAAGTGCTCGACATTGAGGACGATGAAGATGCGGCCTTCAATGCTCCAGTACAGAAGTAAGCCGAACCTCAATTTCTTTAGTAAGGCGAACAATGTCTATGAATGTTATCTTATTTTGTATGTGATTTGCAGGATCAAACCAACTGCACCTCTCAAGAGGAAGAAAGTAATTTCTTCCAGCAAAGGAAGACTGAGCCTTCTCCGGCCATCGCTCCCCCACTCCCTCCGTTCAACAAGAGACATCCCCAGGCCCATCTGAGATCATCATATAGATTTGGACTCAGCCGTCTTTCCTGATAAGACGGAAACTGAAAAGTTGGCCAGGGCTGCCGCTGCTGGGAAGGCGGCGGTACTTCAGTCAGAAGAGCCGAACGAGCCCATCACTCGTGAAGCTATCCGCAACATGGTGAAGCAAGAGCTTTTGACGACGAGGGGTACATCTTACCCAACATCGCCGCCATGCTTGCCGATGAGAAGGAGCGCAACGAGCCGCCTCCGAAGCTAAGGCCAGTTGGTCAAACATTGACCATATTGAATCTGGAAGACAATTGTGACGAGCTGTACGTCACAATGAAGAAGAGCTACAAAGCCTTGAAGGCCATGATGCAGGTAAACATTCCGTCTTTATGTACATACTAGTCCCCGGGCATTACGTTGTGCTTTGACTAAGCCGACGTAATGGCCTTTCTTTAATGTTGATAAAGACTCAGTCCCCAAGCCCTTGTAGCTATACTTTATTGTCTTTACCTTTTTACTTACTACTCCCTTGCCTTAGCAGAGCAGTGAGCACTTACATGCGATCTATGGTACTCACTGAGTAACCAAAGGCAAGTGCTCAAGCAAGCCGTCGCCGAAAATAAGGCGAACAAAGGTAAATGTGTTCTTTCACATGCTGTGACTTTAGTTCTTTTAAGGCATAAGATGCTCAACACATGCAATGTGTCTTTCACAGCTGTTGTGGCGAAGGCAAAACAGATCGTCAGCGAGACTGGCGATATAGAAGTTGTGAGGCGGGAAAATGCCGCCTTGTTTAAGCAACTGGAGGAGAACCGAAAGACGGCCGAGGCCAATCTTAAAGCCGTCCAAGACAGCGGCTGAAGGCAAGACAAACTGAAGGCAGAACTTCTGAAACTGCAGCGACAGGCTGAAAAGGATGGGCTCCTAATCCAGAGCTTACAAGGTCGTCTTGAACGCCAAGCTGATGAGAGCACCGCCATTGACGAAAACTGCTAAGTAAGTCTCTCTTCTTTTACTTTCGCATTTCTGTCACTTTTCGCCTTTTTCCAACACTTCAGTACGCCTTAACTTTTTTCATTCCTCCTTTCCACAGTTCCAGCTGGTTTGGGGAAAGGCTTACCTCTGAGACGCGCCTGGAGCTTATCTTGGAGTGTGGCGAAATTGTGTCAGGGCTGTACTGCGGGAAGAGACGTTGTCGCCAACATCTTCCCAAAACAGCTGCCCCAAGTGACAAACACCAGCAACTTGCTGCCACTTCTTCAGAACTGCGTCCCAGAGGTGGTGGAGCGTCTTCGCTCAGCAGCTAGAGGCGGAGCAAAACTTGCTCTAGGACTTGTTCGCGGCCACTACCCCGAAGTCAACATGTGGCGCGTTATCAAGTGTTTCCCAGCCAGGACAGAGACGGCAACGAGCTCATCAAAGAAAAGGTCTATGCCTCTGTCTCTGGCTTTGCCTCAGCCGTTGCGGAGATGGTAGACTTGCTATCTTCTTCTCCAAGAAGCCTGTGCCTCCCCGTCCTGACGACGTGTCTGATGACGAAGCCGAAGCACCCACCACTGGCAATGGCGATGAGTCAGAAGACGGAAATGAAGAAGAAGAAGAAGGCGAGTCTGAAGCTACGCTGGATCCATCCAAGTCCCCTGCGTCTTCGCCTCCTCAGTCCCCTGCATAAGATGCAGGAAAAACTTTGCATTAAGCGTGTCATGAAAGATGGCACAAAAGACTTGTTAAGTTATGTTTTGTAATGGCAGGAGCCTTTTTATCTGTTGAACATGTTTGTTTTGCAACGCATGCACTTATTTTTAAAAGGCTTGCAAACTATGCTCCTTATCCGTCTTCAAGTTTTCTGGCTTATATGCTTTAGCCTTTTCGTATGCTGGCAGAACCTAAGGCACGGAACACTTCGCTGGCAACAGGGTTAGTAACCAAACTGTTTAAACACAGAAACGGCGCCGGCTTTTGGTGCGTAAAGCATCTACTAAGACAAGCCAGCATATACGCGATCAGATAAATACTCTTAGACGGATGCAATTTTAATTTTTGTAAGGCCTTAAGGCAAAAGCATCATGTGAGTAACCACAAGCACGAGCCAATTCGGGTTAACATTGATATTTTTATCGAAATATATGATCAAATGGAAATAAAAGACGGCGAGAACTCATGCATAAAAATAATTGAGGGAACCAAAGACTTTTATTTCATAATCATATATGGTGTGATTACAATAGAATTGCTAAGTGTAAAAAGGACGTAGCTGCTCAATGTTCCAAGGACGTTTCGTCTCCTTGAGCTGCTTCTTCGTTCCTTTTCCTTTTGCGGCCTCTTTTCTTCTTCTTCTCGATATCACGGAGGTCCACAAGATAATATGCCCCGTTCTTAAGCGCTTTGCTGATAACGAAGGGTCCTTCCCATATGGGAGATAGTTTGTGCTCCTTTTGCTGAACAAGGCGAAGCACCAAATCGCCTTCTCGAAACGATCTCCGTCTTACCTTGCGACTGTGGTAACGCCGCATGTTCTGCTGATAAATGGCGGAGCGCTGAAGCGCTATCTCACGCTCTTCTTCGAGAAGGTCTAAGCCATCCTGTCTGGCTTCTTCTGCGTCTGCTTCAACGTAGGCTGTTACACGAGGTGTGTCGTGCAGGACATCTGTTGGGAGTACCGCTTCAGCGCCATATATGAGAAAGAAAGGGGTATAGCCTGTTGCACTGCTTGGAGTTGTGCGTATGCTCCATAAGACAGCAGGTAATTCTTCTACCCATGCTCCAGCTGCTCTATGCAAAGGCACTCTAATCTTGGCTTTATTCCCTGAATTATACTGTTGGTTCGCTCAACTTGGCCATTCGATTGTGGATGAGCCACAGATGCTAAGTCCAACGAATACCAACTTCACCACAGTACTTTGCCAGTTCTCCTACGGCGAAGTTTGTCCCATTGTCCGTAATGATACTGTGGGGGACGCCAAATCTCGTTATAACCTCAATGACGAACTTCTTGGCTGTTGCCCCATCAAGCTTTTTTATGGGCTTAGCTTCAACCCACTTGGTGTATTTATCCACCGCAACTAAGAGATGTTTGACGCCGCCTCGCGCAGTCCTGAATGGACCTACCATGTCCAGTCCCCAGACCGCAAATGGCCACGTGATTGGAATGGTGCGCAATTCCTGGGCTGGCATCTTTGGCTGTCTTGCATACTTTTGGCATCCAACGCATTTCTTGACGAGTTCTTCTGCGTCTTGCTTTGCTGTGAGCCAGTAGAATCCATGTCTAAAAGCTTTGGCGACAATTGCTCGGGCAGAGGCATGATGACCGCAACATCCACCATGGATCTCTTCTAGTATCTCCTGTCCTTCTTCCGGCGAAACGCATCGTTGATATACACCTGTGGTACTCCGCTTGTATAGCTCTCCATTTATTATTGTGTATGCCTTAGCTCTGCGCACAACTTGCCGCCTTAATACTTCATCCTCTGGCTCTTCCTTGTTAAGGAGGAAATTTATGTAGGGCTGTGTCCAATCTGGCTTCACCAGCATGACGGAAACAGACTGCGAAGCCATGGGGTCATCCTCATCTCCGCCTTTAATAGACGGCACGTACAGGTGCTCCAAAAATATATCGGAGGGCACCTTCGATCTTTTCGAGCCCATTCTGGCTAAGGCGTCCGCTGCTTCATTTTCCTCCCTTTTGATATGCTTGACTTCTAAGCCGATAAAACACCGACCAAACTCGTCTACCGTGCGTCGGTATTCAGCCATTGTAGGGCTCTTCGCGTCCCATGCCCCTTCTAACTGTTGAACAACGAGGTCTGAATCGCCATAGCACAAAAGACGGCTAATGCCCAAATCCTTTGCGACGTGCAATCCATGCAACAGAGCCTCGTATTCTGCAACATTATTAGTGGCATTGAAGTGTATCTGCAAGACATAGCACATCTTGTCTCCTTTAGGGTTCTTCAGTACCACGCCAGCTCCCGATCCCTGCAACATTTTGGAGCCGTCAAAGTGCATAACCCAATATTCTTCGTCAGGGAGGGGAAGTTCATCCATTGCTTCTGTCCAGTCTGCGATGAAATCAGCTAAGGACTGGGATTTGATGGCTGTACGTGGCTTGTACTGGATGTCGAAGGCTGCCAATTCAATTCCCCACTTAGCCACACGTCCAGTGGCATCGGTGTTGTTTATAATGTCACCCAATGGCGCCTTACTGACTACCGTGATTGGGTGCTCTTGGAAATAATGGCGTAATTTTCTGGCTGCGAAGAAAACTCCATAAGCCAGCTTCTGATAGTGAGGGTATCGTTGTTTGGATTCGGAGAAGACTTCGCTGATATAATATACCGGCCTTTGTTCCGGTAGCTCCTTGCCCTCTTCCTTTCGCTCAACAACAACCACTGCACTAATAACTAGTTGGTAGCCGCCATGTAAAGTAGCATCGGCTCTTGTGGTAGAGGAGACGCTAATATTGGTGCTGAAACTAAGGCGTCTTTTAACTGTGCTAAGGCTGCATCTGCCTCTTCAGTCCAGACGAACGTCTTAGTTTTCTTCAACAACCTGTATAGGGGTAAAGCTTTATCCCCAAGCCTACTAATAAATCGGCTTACAGCTGCTGCAGATCCTGTGAGCCTTTGGACATCTTTAAGACAAGTAGGCTTTTTGATGTCCATGATAGCTCGAATCTTTTCTGGGTTAACCTCAAGACCTCTTTCTGAAACAATGAAGCCTAAAAGTTTTCCTGCTGGGACGCCAAAAAAGCATTTTCCCGGATTTAGCTTCATGTTATATTTTCTTAAGTTATCAAAGGTTTCTTGAAGGTCAACGATGAGATCGCCGCGTTTTCGCGACATAACGGCAATGTCATCGACATAAGCGTGAACATTGCGGCCTATTTGATCGTGTAGGCAACGTTGTATGCACCGTTGGTACGTTGAGCCAGCGTTTTTAAGCCCGAAAGGCATAGTTATGTAGCAAAACGTTCCGAAAGGTGTGATGAAGGAAGTCTTAATTTGGTCAGACTCCTTCATCTTAATTTGGTGGTAGCCAGAGTAAGCGTCCAAAAAGCATAGTAATTCAGAACCTGATACAGCATCTACGACCTGATCAATTCGCGGCAATGCGAAGGGGTCTTTAGGACAGGCTTTGTTTAAGCCGGTGAAATCTATGCACATGCGCAAGTCTTTCACGTCCTTCTTAGGTACTAATACAGGATTTGCTAGCCAATCTGTGTGGATAACCTCTCTAATGAAATTAGCGGCACTAAGCCGAGCTACCTCTTTTCCTATTGCTTTCTTCTTCTCTGGACCGAAGCGACGAAGACCTTGTTTTACTGGCTTGGCACCTTTGGCGACATTAAGGCTGTGCTCGGCAAGTTCCCGGGGTACTCCTGGCATGTCTGATGGTGACCATGCAAAAATATCCCGTTGCTCACGGAGGAACTTGACGAGCGCGCCTTCCTATGCGTCACTGAGGTCCGCGCCTATGTTCGTCGTCTTGCTTGCATCAGCGTTGTCCAGCACGATCTTCTTCGAGTTTGAGCTGGCCTTGAAGTGAATCCGAGCGCAAGGAGGCTTTTACCATCCGGCATTTCATTGGTGTTAACTTCTTTCTTGTACTGCTCCAGCTCTTCCTTGCTGATGACTGCTTCTGCTAAGACGGCGTTTCCTGCTTCGCATTCCTTCGCCTTCTTGAAGTCGCCATTGACCGTGATGACGCCGTTTGGTCCAGGTATTTTGAGCTTGCTGTAGATGTAACACGGGCGTGCCATGAATTTGGCAAAGGCTGGGCGGCCAAAGATTGCGTGATACGCACTTTTGAATTCCACCACCTCAAAGGCAACTTCCTCAGTCCTATAGTTTGTTTCGTCACCGAAGGTGACGTCTAAGACAATTGTTCCCATAGAACTGGCCTGCCTGCCTGGCACTATGCCGTGAAACTTGACTGTGCTATGTTTTAGCTGTGTCTCAGAAAGGCGCATGCGCTTTAAGGTTTCAAGATAGAGGATGTTGATGCTACTCCCTCCATCCATAAGCACCTTAGAAAGCCTGCATTGCTGCACAATTGGGTTTACAACGAGCGCGTAATTCCCTGGGTTCTGTGGAATATGATCAGGATGATCGTTGCGGTCCCATGTAATGGGGTGCTCGGACCAGTTGAGATACTGGGGAACCGCTGGCATAGTGGCATTGAGTTCCCTCCAGGCTGCCTTTTCCTTTTTGGCCGAAGGAGTGGCAAGGAAAGTACAAGGCTTGTTTCGACCCTTGGAAACTTGTTGCTCCTCTTGTGCTTTGGCTCCTGATCTTCCGGCTCCGAAGCACTTTCCTCGTTGTCCTTCTGCTCTTTCTTGTCTTTACGGTTCTTGCGCTTGAACTGTTTTGCCTTGAAGCCAGCGTCCGGATCCTTCTTGATATCATCGTTAAGGCGGCACTGCCTGTTGGTATGGGTGCATTTGCCAAGCTTGCTATGATGGGCACAAGGTTCATCTTTGATGTCGTCATAGGTGATTTTAATGGGTCTTGACCCTTGACTGTCATCGCCTTCTTCTGCCATCTGCTAGCCCCGCTCTGGCCACCCTTCTTATTGGCAAAGGCTACCTCCTTTGATGGTCCTGGCGCATCGTTGGCTTCCTTCTTTTTCCGGCTTTGATTGTTGTTTCGCTTTTCCGGGTTAACAGCTATGTCCATGCGCAGATCGCCGTCGTCAGCTCGAGCGTCGTCTTCTGCTGCAGCGTAATTGTTCGCGCTGTCTAAGAGCTCGCCGAGGTGTTTGATGTTTTGGCTGGCCAACATATATCTCATCATGTTGCCTTTCTTCAGGCTGTTCATAAAAGCATGTATGGCCTGGATCTCAGAAACGTCTTCGCATGCATTCTTTGTCTCTGTCCATCGAGCTATGAAAGCTCTGCTTGACTCCCCCTCCACTTGAGCACATTTAGTAGATCTGAGTAAGCCTTTGGACGTTTGTATGTGCATGAGAAGTGTTGCATGAATGTTTTCTGCATGTCTTGCCAATTGTGGATACTCTTTTCTGGCAAAGTGTCGATCCATAACCGGGCCGTTCCCTCCAACATGAGTGGAAGAAAACGTACAGCTGCATTGTAATCACCGTCATTAATACCAACGGCGTGGATGTAATCAGGCAGCCATATGTCCGGTTTGTCAATGCCATTGTACTTGTCCACAATTTTCTTGACATTGCCTAGCGAGGATGGGAGTTGCACCTTGCGAATCGCCGGTCCAAAGCACACAGGGCCCAGGTAAGACTCCTCTTTGGCCGCTTTAATCTCATCGAGACGGATGCGGGCGTCTGAGATATGAGTGTTTTCCCTGGCTGGCCCTTTGTTGGATTGGCTACGCCTTGGCTCCTCCTGACGGCTTTGGCGATGAGGGGAGCGGGAGCGAGATCGCCTTTGAGGCGGATCTCTGTTGCCCCTATTTCCTTCGTCTCTTGCCCGTGCTGCGGGCGGAGGTGGCATGTTAAGCCGGTCACTCCCACGCCGTGCGTCCTTGTCTTGATCTCTTTCACGGCGAGGCGGATCATTCTTCTTATGGCGTGTGTTATCCTTTTGCCGGTGGTCGTCCTTGCCTTTGTCACTATGGCGATTGGACCCAGTCTTTGACTCATCCCTGTGCTTGTCAGGAACTTTGTCCTTCCTAGGTTCCTTACCCTTATTGCCATGGCTACTGGAACCAGCTGGTTCCTCTGGATCTCCACCGCCGGCAACGGCTGTCTTGCAAAGACGCGTATCGTCCGCCAGTTTTGAGTTTGAGTCCGCCTTAGCCTGCTGCTCTACCGCCTTTTCGATGAGCATTTTAGAATAATGGTGGCGCTCTTCAATTGGGACTGCTTCGTCTCCCATGATTTCCCTGGCCGCCTCTAGGTTTTTGGCCGGGGTGGAGAAGAATATGACTCCATCAGGGTTAACTCTGAAAGGTATTTCTGCCAAGGCTTTAAGGCTTTTGGGCAGAAGTCTTCTCGAAGTTTCCCTGCAGATCCCGATGCAGAAGAGGGTCACGTATACTTCGTATTTTGCGGAATTTCTCAACATCGCGCTCACGCTGGTACTCTTCCTCTTCTAGAGCCTTTCCAACTAGGATTAACTCTTTTTCCTTGTTCAGGAGGGACAACTTATACTTGATGTTGACTTCAGTCTCAGCCAGGAGCGCTTTCCGTCTTTCCTCAAGTTCAACCGCGGTTGGATTTGGTCCCAAAGGTGTTTTGAGAAGCTCCAATGCGCGCATGTGTTCCTCCTTTGACCGCTCCAGGTCTTCTTCAATAGGCGTAGCCGGGGGAGGCCTTTTAGGGTCCAGCACATCCTCTGGCTTTTCCGCCTTGTCACCAATGTGTTTGATGCTAGAGGAAACTTCAGCCTCGTCTGGCTTAGCCGCGGCCGCACCATCCTCCATAGCTATCTGTGCCGGGAAAGTCATTAAGACTTCGTTTGGATCGGATGAGCCATAGCCTCGCGCGGCAACCTGTGCTGCAAAGTCTTCCTCCTTATGCTCATCGAGATCTGAATCTTCCGCCATTGGAGCGGTGCCATCAGATCCGGCTTCTGAGTCTGCTCCTGTCTGTAAGGCAGGTAATATTGACTCAGGGTCAGATTCGGCCGGCTTAGGGCCAGATGCGTCAATGACACCAACAAAGCGAGAGGCGGGCTCCATAAGCTCATAAGAGCTGGAGTCAGAATCGCTTTGGGTATCAGAGTCACTCAGATCGCGATAGACAAAGGCCTGATCCGATCTGTGTTGTTGCTCGATTGCATAATCGATGGGGTGGTGGGTGGGCCAAAAGGCGGCGGATCCCCTGGGGAATCCATACGCCTCAGCCGTAAAACCCATGAAGATGTTGATGGTGCCGAAGGGGACGACGAAGCTTGACACCAGTGCGTCGTTTGCTGGGACGTAGGACCGTCGTCTTCGATGCACCCAAAGTTGTTGATGATGCGGGCGCGACCAACCGCCATAGTCTTGCCGATCTCGCCCAATGCTCCCGCCTGAAACAAAACTCCCGACGCCTTGGGCCCCACGGTGGGCGCCAACTGTCGAGGTATTGGTAACGCGGAACTACTATATGGATTCATACGTACCGTAGAGGAGGTGGGGAAGAACGTAGAGGGTTCCAGTGACGGGATTGCACACACGATCTTACCCAGCTTCGGATCTCACGACGGTGGCGAGATCCTACGTGCTGCTATAATTCACTCAAGGAAATATGTGTACAGGTTACAATGAGATTGTATGCGTGCCCTAAGGCTGCTGGAAGGCTGGCTTATAAAGGCGCCAAGCCTTCCCCTACAAGGAAAGCCTTAACCGACCTAGATCACGAGTCCTAGACTAACACGGTAACAAACCCTAACTTGCTCCCTAAGGCGAACGCAGCCAGGCCTTCGTCTTGGACTTCACTAAGCCAGCCCAGAGCTTATCCTTGCGCCTAAGCCCATGAGGCCTTCTCCATTAAGCCCTCCGGCTTTATCTGATGGGCCTCCTTGGTGGGCCAGGTTTTATCCACCGTGGCAGGTATACCCGTTCGGCATAACCTCCACATGTCCCGAAAAAAAATCATATTTACGGACTGTTCTGGTTTGACAGATTATGTCTTTGTTTTGCATTCTATCTTTTACAAGTGTTTAGTGGTTTCTTTTTAAGGTAAAAGAGCATCACTTAAGCCTAGTAACAGTAGCTAATGTTTGAAAATGATTGCTTATGAATTTGTGTCCTTACAGAATCAAGTGAGATTATTTGTTTTGATGCACTAACCCGCTAATGAGAAAAATGTTGAGTTTTTGTGTGAAGGAAGTTTTCAATTGTTAAGAGAGGAGGATGATATTATAAGATTAAGAAGAGTGAAAAGGTTAAGCTTGGGGAAGCTCCCATGGATCTCCCCAATATATTCAAGAAGACTCAAACGTCTAAGTTTGGGGATGCCCAAGGCATCTCCTTCTTCATCAACAAACTATCAGGTCATCTCTAGTGAGACATATTTTTATTTCTTCACATTATATGTACTTTTCTTGGAGCATCAGTGTGCTTTGTTTTCAGTTTGTTTTTGTTTTGTTTGCTGCTCTATACTTGTTCGATCCTAGCACTCTTGTTTGGGAGAGAGACACGCTCCGCTTTTTCATTGGAATACTCTTGTTCTTCACTTATATTTATTGAGTATTCTTGTCTAGCTACTGCTAAAGCTTCTAGCTCTCTGTTTTCATATATCTCTTGTCAGAGCTATTAGTTTCTTTTGAAGAAAGTATTCTCTTGCTTCACTTATATTTGTTTGGAGAGTTGTTCAAATAAGTTGATTGGTGTTTGGTTGGAACAGAAAATGCTATGCATGTGGTAGTGGTATAAAATGCTTACATAAATTTTGTAGATCACTGTCTTGAGTAATTTGATACTTGTCAATTGTTTTGAGTTACCAAGTAAGTAATGTTTAGACTTGGGCATCATGTAAGTAAAAGCTATTAGTGAAGAACTACTGTAAAGCTTGTTGATATTAGATTTGTATCATTGGTAGTTCCAAAGTAAGATATTTTCTAGTGAAAGGTTTTGGTTAACAAGGAAGACAGTGTGGAGTCTTGTAATTTTTCAAGCATGTTTTTTTAATATGAGTTCTTGCTGTACTGGTTGACAGTCTGTGTTTGCTTAAATAACCTTGCTAGCATAAACTCTGTACCAAGCGGGAATGCTGCTTGTGCATCCAAAATCGTTGAGGCAAAATCCATGCCATCTGTGTCCACCATAACTACCTATTATGTGGTATTTTCCTGCCACTCCAAGTAATTTTTTCATGTGCTACCTTTAAAATATTCAAAACTGTTACAACTCCTTTTTGTGTCACTGTTTACAAGCTCATGAGGATGTGGTAGATGGTCTTTATTTCACTTGTTGATCAGACTTTACACCTGGACTAGTGACATATACATCCGCTTATACAATAATTTTGCAAAAAGAGCTGGCAACGGGGTGCCCGGTCCCAATTAATTACAACTTTAACCATTAATCTCTTCACATCTTTTTGCCCCTGAGAAATCAGTCAAGCAATGTTCATAAGTGTGTAAACAAAAGAGAACGAGGGATGATCTACCCGCTGGTAGAAATAACGTCCTTCATGGGAGCCGCTCTTGTAAGGTCTGGTTAACTTGTGACTTAAAGTATTGTCTATTTACTGATTCGTTGACCACTAACACACACCTCTCAAAATATATTTTTATACTCTCTATATGCTTTCAAAAACTTAAAAAGCTCTAGCACATGATTTAATCGCTGCTTCCTTCTGCGAAGGGCCTTTCTTTTACTTTACTGTTGAGTCAGTTTTCCTACTTCTTTCTATCTCCACAAGCAAACACTAGTGTCAACTTTGGTACAACAGTTGTTATATAATGATATGTTTTGACTTATTGCATTACTTTGCCTTGACAATATCCATGAGATAAATATGTTAAAGTTGAAGCCAGTGCTGAAACTAAATCTTCCTTTGTGTTAGTCAAACACTTTCATTTAGAATCTATTGCTTTGTGAGCTAACTTTTATGCAAACTCTTATAACTCCATTGTCTCCAAAGTATTATTCATGAAAATTTGCACTTGTATGATTCATTTTGTTTACTCCTTATTTACTTGTTAGCAAACTATGGACCATTGACTTGGATCACTTCATTCAGTTCATGTACTTTGCATTACTATTTGATCAAGATTATGTTGATAGCATGTCACTTCAAAAATTATGTTGTTTTTATCGTTTACCTACTCGAGGACGAGCATGAACTAAGCTTGAGGATGCTTGATACGTCTCAAACGTATCTATAATTTTTGATGTTCCATGTTGTTATTATACCAATTGCTACATGTTTTATTTACACTTCATAGCATTTTTATGCATTTTCTGGGACTAACCTATTAACAAGATGTCGAAGTGCCAGTTCCTTTTTTCTGCTTTTTTCTCTTTCAGAAAAGCTAGTCGCAAAATATTCTCGGAATTGGACGAAAATCAACGTGTGCAAATATCTCATCGGAAGACTCCAGAAGCCAGAAGGGGAGACGGAGTGGGGCCACGAGGCAGCCACGCCACCCTGGGTGCGGTTAGAGGTGGGCCCACGCCCAGCCCTGGCGTGGCCACCTCGGGTGCCCTCCGACGCCGCCCTTTCGCCTATATATTCCCGATGTCCCGAAAACCCTAAAAACACCGATCATATTCCACGAAAAGTTCCGTCGCCGCCGCCGTCGTCAACCCTAGATCGGGAGGGTTCTGAAGCTCTTCCCGGCACCCTGCCGGAGGGAGATCCTCACCGGAGGCCTCTACACCGCCATGCCTGCCTCTGGAGTGATGCATGAGTAGTTCATCCTTGGACTACGGGTCCATAGCAGTAGCTAGATGGTTGTCTCTCCACCTTGTACCTCCATGTTTTGATCTTGTGAGCTGCCTAACATGATCAAGATCATCTTATTGTAATGCTACATGTGTTTACTGGGATCCGATGAATATTGATACTATGAGCAAGTTGTTTATTTATGTTGTTTATGATCTTGCATGCTCTCCGTTGCTAGTAGATGCTTTGGCCAAGTAGATGCTTCTAACCCCAAGAGGGAGTATTTATGCTAGATATTGGGTTCATGCCTCCAGTAATCTGGGCTCGAGATAACAGAAACGACTAAGGTTGTGGATGTGCTGTTGCCACTAGGGATAAAACAATGATGCATTGTCTACGTGTCATTTGCATTGTTTACATTACACACTTTACTTCATGCAATAATCTGTTGTTTGCAACTCAATGCCGGAAGGGGTGCGGATGCTAACCGGAAGGTGGATTATTTAGGCATAGATGCGTTGGATAGCAAGTCTATGTACTTTGTTGTAATGCCCAATTAAATCTCATAATAATCATCTTGTCATATATTGCATTGTCGTGCGCTCATTATTTGTTAATTGCCCGGCTGTAATTTGTTTACCCAACATGTTAGTTATCTTTTATGGAGAGACAACACTAGTGAACTGTGGACCCTGGTCCATTTCCTCATACTGATAAAACCACCAACTGAAATTATTTGTTCTCTGTTACTTTCTGCACTCCTTACTGTTTTCCACACAATACGTTTAATCCTTTGTTTTCAGCAAGCCGGAGAGATTGATAAGCTCTCTGTTTTGTTGGGGCAAAGTAGTTTGCTTGTGTTGTGCGCAGGTTCCACGTCAGTTGCGTCGCTGACAACCTTCTGAAGAACCTCTGTGTCCTCCTGATTCGATAAACCTTGGTCATATTTCAAGGAAAAACTGCTGCAGCACTATATCATACCTTTCTCTTGGGGTCTCCCAACGAACGTGTGTTGTCACGGTCATCAAGCAGATCTTCTGGTGCTGTTGCTGGGAAGTAATAAAACACTCTACCGTTAACACGCCATCAGAGGCCCCTGGTCACGTATATATATTAGTGCATGTTGCGGTGCTAGCATACAAGGCATATTACAAACCGACCTGGACTACTAGTCGTATTACAGGAGGATACGTACTCAAGCTATCGTATCTCTAACACCCTCCCTTAATCACAACTTACTCAAGTTGAGATTATGTTTGAATTCCTCAAACTTGCATACAGGAAGTGGTTTTGTAAATCCATCTGCAACTTGATCATTTGAAGGAATAAAGCGAATTTCTAGCTGTTTGTTCAGAACTCTCTCTCTGACAAATGAAAGTCTATCTCAATGTGTTTGGCTCTTGCATGAAATACTGGATTGGCTGACAGATATGTTGCTCCCAAATTATCACACCATAGACATGGTGGTTGCCTTAACTGGACGGCCGAGTTCTTCAAGTAAAGATTGCACCCATATTACTTCAGTCGTGGCATTTGCCACAGACTTGTATTCTGCTTCTGTGCTGGACCTAGAGACCGTGGCTTGTTTCTTTGCACTCCAAGAAATAAGATTTGATCCAAAGAATACAGCAAAACCACCAGTTGACCGTCGATCATCTACACAACCTGCCCAATCGGCATCTGAGAAAGCACTTACTAGTGTGGAGTTTGATTTCATAAATGTTAGACCAACGCCAATTGTGTGCTTAACGTATCTCAGAGAACGCTTAGCAGCGGTCCAATGCACTGTAGTGGGAGCATGTAAATACTGACAGACTTTGTTGACTGCATAGGAGATATCAGGTCTCGTAAGAGTGAGATACTGTAACGCACCTACTATACTCCTGTATTTGGTGCTATCATCTGGCCCTAGGAGTTCAAACAGTCCTCCCATATCGGAACAGGATTGAGACCTTGAGTCATGAAAGAAGCAAGCATGGCAAGGTCCGGTCGCCAGACATCATCTGCGGCTGCTCTGGCATTGGCGCCCACGCGCTCGAACGCCTCGACGGGTGCTGACAGGGGCCCAGCGCGTGCCACCTGGTACCGTGCGGCCCGACCTTGAGGAACCCCTTGTCATGCATCGGCGAGAGCATAGAGGCCTCCACACGGCACGCCACCGCAACTTGTCGGCCCGCCGCGCCGGCACCGCACGCGTTATCTTGCATACCTCACCGGCTAGAGCTAGAGCGGCGGGACCATGGAGGCGGGGCGTGGCGAGTATCTTGGGGTGATGCCGGGCGGCCATGGAGGCGACGCTGATCGCCATCTCGTCGTCGACGAACAGCCTGACTGTCTGATCATGTCGTCCTCGGTCAGCGATTCGGCAGCTGGAAGGATCCGGAGCAGGCTTGGCCGATGAAGAGCGTGTGGCCGATGATTCCTTCACCTGTGCCGAGGAGTCGTTCGGCTCCAGCGCTTGGACCTCGATCATGAGGGCGTGGGCTTTTCTGGGTGTTGACTCGGTTATGTTCGCGTGCCGACAGCTTTAGCTGCGCTCACCCGTGGAAGACCTCCCGCCTCAGCAGCGACCATCCTCCTCGGCGCCGTTGTTCGTGTTGCGAGATCTTGGCGTGCACTGCGTCTCCGTTGATCTCGGCTCGGCTCTGCCTCCATGACATCCGTGCGCCTGCCCTGCTTCGACGGTTGCGCGTGGCCTGCTTCGATGCTCGTATGTCGTATCAATGGGACAGCTGCGTGGCCTTCTTCTAGACTCCGGATCGAGAGGGACGGTCGACAGAGCGACAGAAGGTTCATCATAAGACGTACTATCCGACGTACGAAAACATATTAAGCGACGGACGAAAAAACGTACGAAAATTAGGGAGAAAGAAACCTTTCTGCTTTTATTATTGGGTATAGATATAGATAATGGCTGTAGCCAGTTTATGTAGTACTATATGGTATTGATTGTAAAAACAAAAGAGCAGTAGCGGAAAGGAGGGGTGGACGATGGGCGGTTAAGGGGCCTTGGTGGCCCGATAAGGTCACAGGCCTAGTTATAGAACTACCAGTGGCCCATGGCCCCGACGTGCGGACACAAAGACAAACCGACCGGAACCCAAACCCTAGCTAGCGCTTGCTTCTTTTCCTTTCTCCCTTGCTGTTCCGCCATAACCTCATCGTCGTCGTCTCGTCTCCTCTTCCCACCCAAACCCTAATCTCCGCAAACCGAGGCAGAGGAGCCTGCAATGGCGGGCAAGGAGGACGGCCGGATCTTCGTGGGCGGCCTCTCGTTCCACACCGACGAGCGCAAGCTCTCCGACGCCTTCCGCCGCTTCGGCAAGGTCGTCGACGCCCAGGTATCGGACCGTCTCCGCGTTGCTCGCCATTATCGCCTGCATATGTTTTTCTGTTTTTATTGTATCGACGGAGCTAAGCTGCTAGATCTGTGCAATTAGATTGTGTTGGCGAGTAAAGATGAATCTGATGTACATGGTCAAAGTTTTTTTTTTCTTTTGCAATAGGGTCATGCTACTGTCATGACCTTCTGTGGATCTGAACAAGGCATAAAGGGATGAAAGAAGTTTTTTTTCTCCTGTAATTAGCATTGGCTGAATTCTCTATAAGGGCTAAGTAGTTGTGGTGTTTCCCACTTTATCAGAAAATAAGAAACTTGTTATTTTTTAATAAGGAATAAATATAAGGTACTAGTGGAATTTATCGCTAATGAGATTCTGTACATGGGAACACTATATGTTTGTGTTCGTTAGTTTTAGCCACAACAGGAATGCTCACAATTCTTGTTTTTCTTCTAGCTTTCGTTGCTGGTTCTGACTGTGGTCTTTATCAGCTCCTGATAGTTTTGCGAAGCCAAATGAGCTGGCACATCTGTGAACTTGGATAGACCAGGGATTCTTTTGTTTCTTAAAAGATCAGCTTTCCAGAGAACCTTTGTGAGTGTTTTGTGGGAAGAAAGCAGCTAACTGTGCTGTGAGGAAGAACTTAGGGTCGAAATTGCTTTACCAAGAGGTTGGGCTGATGCTGTTCGTTACAGTTAGATGCCTGAAGTGAGCATTGTGACCAGTGAAATTTGATCCAGTAGCCAGGGGATACTTTATCGATCTTGCTGTTGACTGCGCTCTGACATATTCATTCTGCTTCTGGTCTGATAGAAGATGCAGGGTGTTTTTTGCAATAGTCTTGGTATTACTTGACAAGAAATACCTGCATGTCTCTGGGCTTTTTGGCTTCTGCATGCCTTGCCATTTGATATTCTGGTATGCCAACACCACAGTCAATAGTCTGCAGTTGGGAAGAGGCTCAACAGAACATTCAGTGGTTGCTATTTTTATCGTGTCATGGACATCAGTCAACTGTGGCAGTTTATTGTTTGATGGAAACATGACAGCAGTTTTCAATCTTCCACGTTAACCTGATTGGTTAGCTGATAATACACAAAATAATTTGTCTATATGTTTGTGTTCAGTATTCAGTGACCATGTTACCCAGATAACGTCCTATATGGCATCCATGCAATTAGAAATCTGCTCATCTGTTGACATGTTTCTTTCATGATATGAATCCCTCGATTTGCTTAGTGTGTCAGTATTATGTATATCCTAGGCTAAAAATTGTTCTGTTTTTCTGTTGCTAGTTTGTTAGAACATGTTGGACCTTCTTTTTTGTATTCATGTTCTGGCTGCAATTCTTGGTGCACGTGAGCATGCTAATCATATATTCATCTGAATACCATTTTAAGCTGTTTCTTGTGTTTTAGATCGTACATGTAGCAATTTTTGACAAGTTGGGTGCTAAAACATGAAACATGTCTGTACTGTGCAATTTCATCTTATTGCCCTCCAAATATCCTTACCGTCATGGCAGCCAGCAAGTAAATTGGTGGCATCAGTTGGTAATTTTTGTGATGAAAACTGAATGGAGCTGAAATTTCAGATTTGTTTGTTGTGCGTCACTGCATTGTATCGTAGTGCTCATGGAATGACATTCGAAGGATAGCTGCTGAAGCAAACACTTGATGTTAGCACTTAACCCAACCAACCAACATATTTGACTCCCTCTGCTTGCTGGATATTGCTGTCTGTGGTCTTCATGTGTTGTTTTTGCTATGTTGGGTGATCCTCTTGTGAGCTTATCTACCAGACTAGCATGGCAGTGTATTGGACATCAGTGATGGGCCTGAGACTTACTGTTGTTCTTGGTTTGCTTCCAATCCAGCAATTAGCTACTCAGTTTCAGTGAAAAAGTAATAGATGGATTTACCACTGAACTGGTATATATTTGTAGACGTAGCATGGTGATATCACATGAGTGGAGAGGAAGTATCAGATACCTTGAGGCTCGCCTGGTTGGTGAAGTTTTTGTGGCAATTGAAGTTGCTTGCTTCTCAACTTTAGTGTGCTTCAATTGGTTTAGTATGATATGTTCCTTAGGAATCCAAACACTGCAGAAATTCCCAAGAGGAATCTAGTAAGTAGGGTAGCAAACAATGGTAGCAGCAATGATTGTTTGGTTGGAGTAGTCAGTGTTGCCTTTAGGAGAACAAGTGCGCAGATGTTCGTTTGCCCGACTGCTTGTCAGTGATAATAAGCTTTGCTATCTTCGGATACGCTCAGTCACAAAGATAGCTACAGTTACACCCAGCTATGTGACAGTTTTGATTCGTCTGTTGAGTTATTGAAACTCATACTCTATATACTGCTACAACTCCTATTCTCTATACTGCCTCAAAGGTAATGATTATGTTTTCCGTCAACCATCCTAAATTTGTCCACAAGTGATTCTTATCTGTGCATGTTGTGATTATACTCCCTCCGTCCCAAAATAAGTGTCTTTGATTTGTCCAAACATGATGCATTCATGTTTGGACAAATCAAAGACACTTATTTTGGGACAGAGGGAGTATTTTCTTAGCTTTACAGTTGTAAGCTTATATGGCTTTTCATTCCACAAGTTCAAACATGTTTCTTTGTGTGCTTTTGACTCTCAGCTGCATGTGCATTGTTTTTTTTATCTGAAAAATTCCAATTTTATGTGTTACATTTCTTTTATGAGTTGTATGCTAGAGTTCCGAACGAACTATGACTTGAAATGTTGTTTTGACTAATTTTTTGGTATTGAATCCAAATTATTATTTACTGAAATTCAATATTTTGCCCTCTGCTCCATCCCTGAATTTAAATGTGGTGAGATGCTTACTATATTTTGCTTGGCTCTGTATTTAGCCTGATTCTTGAGTATTTCTTTTTGTAGATCATGCTGGAGAGACACACAACCGCCACCGTGGCTTTGGCTTTGTGACGTTTGCAGATCCACGGGTAGTTGAGGAAGCTATCAGTGATATGCACAACAAAGAGTTGGATGGCCGTACCATTTCAGTGAACAGAGCTGAGCCAAAGATGAATACAGATGACACAAGGTACACCAGTGGGTGGTGGCGGCGGTGGTGGTGAACGTGGGGATTATCGTGGTGCGTGCTAAGGGTGATGGTCCCACTCCCAGGCAACTGCTTTGAGTGTGGCCGTTCTGGCCATTGGGCTCGTGACTGCCCTAATCCTGGCAGTGGTCGATCTGGGCGTTTCCCTTCCAAGTTCATGCTGGTGGAGGCAGCGGCAGGGGAGACCGTTTTTCTGGATCGACAGGTTGGTGATCGTTATGTGGAAGATCGCTATTGACAGTGGTCGTTATGGTACCGTGAAGCTATTGACAGCAGAGACAGTATACGGGGGGCGTGATCGTATGCAGTGACCGATACCCCTCTGGAGGCGATCGCTTTGGTGCAGACAGGTGGTGCTCCAGAACGTTATCCGCCAAGCGCGGGGGGTACGGTAGGAGCGTGAGAGAAGCTAATGAGAGAGACCCGGTACGTGGCGGCGCCGCCTATGACAGTGGCCCAAGGGCGGTGCAAGCTATGACAGGGATGGCCCGAGGGCGCATCGCCGTGGCTATGACAGATGGTCCTCGCGGAGGTGGTGCTGACACCTATGGCAAGCGGAGGACCTGCTCGCTAATGATGCGGGAGTTACAGGAAGGCTGGGCCGTATGATCGCCCCAGCAGGGGAGGAGGAGGACGCTACACGAGGATCGCTTCTAGTGGCCGTGGCCTGTTAGAATCAGTTCATGTATTTTGCATTTTAGTGTTTTCAGTCTGACATGGCAGAATGCTTAATGAGTACTCGGCACGGTTATCTCTATTATGTATTGGCAGTATTGCAAATGGTACTCTCACTGGTTAAGTTTTTATCCGGCAGACTTTTGATGCTGAGTTGAACATCATACCCTGGTTATTGTGGTGGTGGTGGTTGGTTACCTTCTGAATCTTTCTGTACTTCAATAAAATCCAGTTGCCCTTCCGTGGTTGCTGCCATTGAGGATTCGCAAAGGTTATATTTCAGTACAGGTGACTGAAAAACATCTTCAGAAGCAGACTCGGTGAATGAGCTTAAAGAAAATGTTCTCCAGAGTTGGAATGGCTTGAATCGATGAAGAGCAACTTTGTGTCTGTGTTAGCCCTGATCTGCAAGTCATGTTGTTTCAGTCATTTTGTGTGTGTACCGTCATATTAGTTGACTAGAATTGTAGGATGAGTTCTTTTTCACTTGATGGACGTGTCTGTAAATGCTTGTCAAATCGTACTTGGATAGTTCTAAGTATTGACGTGGACAGCTTAAAAGTGGAAGGAGGAGAAAAAACTCCCGTGGATGTTGCAAAGCGGGTACAGTTAGTCCAGTCGGCAATCAACATAGCCACTGACTTGGAGACCTGTCACCGTCTCCATATCTGTAAATGGTCCTCTTTGCATATGACTTATCCAAAAGTTCGCCGTCTTGGTCTAATTAGTTGGACACTGCCAAGAACAACATCAAACTCCACTTACGTTTAAAAAAATAAATAATATTCTACCACCTTTATTCCGTAAAATACTCCATAAATTTGTCGTCATTACCATTCACGTCAGAGCAACTAATCATTTAAAAACCATAAGATAGTGATGTCATGACTTTGAAATTCATGAAAACAAAAACCGCATGAATTGCCAAGCACGTCAAATAATGAAGAAATTTGATCTTAAGTAGTATTACTACTCCCTCCGTTCCTACATTTTCTTGATTCGTTCGGATCTAGACGTATTTTAGTGTGTTGATTCACTCGTTTCATCCACATTGAAATTGTCAAAATCTTTAATTTGGAGCTGAGGGACTACTCTTTTATTTTCAACAATCTATACCAAATATTTTTCATGAGGATGCCTCCTTGCAAATTTTGTAGAAAAAAAAAAGTCAAGTACGAATTGATAGGTAACATTTAATTGTAATAAAAAAGAGGATGAAAAGGAAACACAGATACTACAATTCATCTTTCTATTTCGTTTTCTTTCGAAAACACTAGAGGGAGAAGTTGAAATATGAAAGAAGTGAAAACAAACACTTCCATTTATCTGGCCATTATTAAAATAATAAAACAACGGCTATTAATTGTGGTTGTTGAAACCGGTACGTACGAGAAACGGCGATCAGAAGGCACTAGGGTTTTCGTCCCAACCGCCGGCGACGCCGCCGGTCTTCCGCGCCTCCGATGGCCTTCTAGGCCTTAGAGGGGCGGCGGACCCCGGCCTCTCGCCGGCGGAGGGTCCCTGATTGCTGTTTTAGCTAGTTTTCGTGTCTTTATCCGGGGTGAGGCGGTGGCTAATCCCGGTGTCACAATAAGGTACTGCCCCGCTCTATCCCTGCTCTGGTAGGTGCGCCTAGCGCTAGCGAAGGGCGCGTGAGTTTGTGTCCGGCGGGATCCTAGGATCGTTTTGTCGGTGTGTTTGCAGGTCAGATTATCTCGATCTACGGTTCTCATGTTTGGCGATGGTTGCTTGCTCGGTGCGCTGTCCTTTGGGTCTTAGCACGACGATTCCCGCATGTCTACTACAACAAGCTCTTCACGACAAGTTTTGCCTGACTCTGTGTGAGGAGGGCAAGGACAACGGCGCACCTTCGACTCGCTCTAGTGTTCGTAGTCGTCGCTAAGGTGGTCGAATGCCTATTTGTAATTTTTATTACTTTTTGGATCTTTTGTACTGCTGTGGATGATTAATACAAGATCGGTTGTCTTTTTTCGCAAAAATGAATAGATAATAAAACACTTTTCAGTTCTTCAATAATAAATGAAGTAACTGACGCAGATAAATCCCTGTATCTATGGGAATACTAGCAAAAAAGAAAGGGAAGAAAAGAAAAAAAACACATGCCTCCCCTTCCTCACTCCCTTTGATCCTCCTGCCTGTGCTGTCGTCCTCCTGTCTCTTCCCCCAAATCACGAGCCAATAACCATGGCGCCTCCGCCCCGCTCCTCCGCTCGCCGCCCCTCACCGGCTGACCCACCTCTTCCCCCGCCGCTGCCAACCCGCGCCCCACCCCTACCGAATCCCCAAATCCCCGGAGGGGAACACAAGGGAAGCGAATTGATCGACGGGACCCACCGATCGATCCATCCGCCGCCGATCTCCCCATCCTCCGCCTCCGCCGCCGCCATGTTCAACAAGATCATCAAGCGCGGCGCCCGCAAGGGACGCGCTCCGAGGGGCCGAGGCCGCCGCCCGCCCCGGCGGCCCCGGTCCTCCTCCTCCTCCGGCGCCACCGCGCCCGTCACCGTCAACCACGCCTCCCGCGCCTCCGCCCACGCCTTCCTCGCCCACCTCGCCGCACCTCGCCCCCTCCGCCTTCCCGCCCCTACCGGACGCCTCCACCGCATCCCCGCCGCTCCTCGAGCCGCTCCCGCTCCTCCGCGACTCGCCGCCGCCGACCGCCCCGGGCTCCTCCTCCGCAAGCTAGCGCCTCGTCGCCGCGCTCTTCGACTTCTCGACTCCTCAAGCACCCGCGGGAGAAGGAGCCAAGCGCCAGGCGCTCCTCGAGCTCGTCGACTACGTCCAGGCCCCCGCCGCGCCCCAACGCCAACTCCCCCGCCCGCCTACCCGACAACGTCCAGGAGGCCTGGTCGCCGCCATCTCCGCCAACTATTCCGCCCGCTGCCCCCCGCGCTAGCACGAGTCCGCGGCCTCCATCGACCCAATGCCACCCCGGACGACGAGGAGGAGCCCTACTCGACCCCCGCCTGGCCGCACTCCAGCCTCGTCTACGAGCTCCTGCTCCGCTACGTCGTCTCCCCGACACAAACCCGACACCAAGGTCGCCAAGCGCTACGTCGACACGCCTTCAGGCCTCCGCCTCCTCGACCACTTCGACTCCGAGACCCCCGCGAGCGCGATGTACCTCAAGACCGTGCTCCACCGCATCTATGGAAAGTTCATGGTGCACCGCCCCTTCATCCGCAAGGCTATCAATAATGGTTTTTTATCGGTTCATCTTTGAGACCGAGCGCCACAATGGTGTTTGCGAGCTGCTTGAGATCCTCGGTAGCAAATTAATGGCTTCGCCCTCCTATGAAGGAGGAGCACAAGCTGTCCTTGCCGTGCCTCATCCCGCTGCACAGCCCAAGTCTGTTGCCATATACCACCAGCAGCTGTCCTAATTGATTGTCCAGTTCGTCGAGAAGGACTACAAACTTTGCGGATGCTGTCATCAGGGGCTGCTCAAGTACTGGCCATCATAAATTGCCAGAAGGAGGTGCTTTTTTTGGGGGGAGCTCGAGGAAGTCTCGAGGCTCGCAGCCTGCTGAGTTCCAGCGCTGCATGGTGCCGCTGTTTAAGCAGATCGGGCGCTGCATTAACAGTTCCCACTTCCAGGTAACATTTTTGCGTTCGATAATCTTCTATCTACTTGTTGTCGCATTTTCTTCAGGATGCTCCCGACTATATCGTTTATCTAGGCAAATCTGTTCCATGTGCTGATACTTGTTGATATAACTTTGTGGAGGAAATGGGCCACATACGATTGGAAATGTGCTTGTTTGTCTAACTCTTGCGCGCTCAAAAACACTGTTTGCATGGGCTCTTTTGTAATGCAATAGTTTAGGTGCTAGGAAAACCCACCTTTTTTTTGAATGTCGTCCGATCTGTGCTTCCTGCAAGATATCTTCAACTCCAATGACCATAATGTAGAGTATCATCTGGTGAGATGTGAAAAGGCTGTCATCTTGCTACAATGCATCTTTGCGTCAAGAATGGTCCAAATTTTTTTTGTGGTGTATACAAAATGAGTTATTTCCTCACAGTGGCGTTGTTGCTGGGCTTGCACTGGATACGTTAAAAAGGCAACCCTGCTGCTACAGTAGAACACAAATTGGGCAATAACTAGTTGTAAACAAATCGACATTTTTAGACGAACCGGCTGTTGCCAAAGTGTGTGATAAAATTGATAACTGTGAACTGAAACTTACATGTCCAAACGGCGCCCATGACTTTGTTTTATTCCTGGTGTGCAACTGATGGTCTTTGGTTCCTTAGATTTGTTTTAAGTTTTAAACCACCATCATTCCATGTAACTTGGATGCTTATAGACATTCAATGAAAACCTATATATACTCTTCAAAGATCAAGTATTAAATATTCTGCATCTCTTAGTTTTTAACCCAGAAGCTTGAACAATGTTAATAAATTTTTGGCACTCTACTCCATGCTGCGTTTTCTGCATGACTTGAAAATATCAAGGGTAGATCTGTTATCTGGCAGGATGAGTGTAGAGAGGCCCGTGGGTTGTGTATGGATGAATAGAATGATAAAGGACTTCAATTTGCATTTGTTTTTAATTCAGTCTATGTGAGGCAGATGTGCACAGCATTCCTCCTAGATCAGCTATCTTTGGTCTTTCTTTTGCTGCCTAGTTTGACTGTTTATTTGTTCATTGGATTATAAATAAATTTTCTACACATTTTATCCATCACGAACTGAATCATGTGTCTCCCCTCAGCCTCATGCAAACGATTGCAATTATTTATCTAGATTAATCAAACCAATTCCATCATCTTAAATATAGGATAGTAAACAAGTTTAATCCATCAAACTTATCGTCTTACGTGACTAGTTTTGCGGGTGAAATTTAAGGGTTCATTAGAAGATGTTGCTGCTATTACTTAGAGGGAAGTATGCAAGTGGATAAAGAGAATGAGGAACATCTTTTAGAATTTGGGTTTTTGGAGAGGTTCCATGTGAGGCTGTTCTTCGTCAATATAATGTGCCTTCGAATTAGTTCCTTAGTTACTTTTTTTACAAAGTTTGACCTCCTATGTTGGTGATTTGACAACATTTGTTACTTACAGCTGTTTTAATTCTGTATGTTTTCTTCAACGATGAATTAGTTTATAAGAAATTAAGAACAACGATAAACCGCTTGCAAGACATCAGCCTGTAACTTGCAAGTGAATTCCTGAGGCTACTATTTTTTCATTGGAAGAAAACCTTCTGAAATTATATTCCTTTTAGATCATTGTTTAACTCCAA
>CAMZMU010000040.1:33624723-33705904 GCA_947311845.1 Poa pratensis
ATATAAGTTGGCTACAAATTAAGCACAATAGATTACATTAAAGGCCTTGTTATTACTACTCTCGATACACTGCCATACGGGGGTGTCATGATTATGGGTCGCTCGGAGGCTCAGAAGCTTAGTATAGTCTGGTTAGGTCTAGCTTGCGCACAGGTGGCGTGAGTGGTGGTTGTTGAGTGTGTGTGGAGTGCATTGTGCGAGTTCAGATACTACAGCTGTACTGTAAAAGACCAGGAATTCTCAAAAAAAAAAATGATTATGGGTCGCGTGGGCCACCGTCAGTTCCCACGGCATGGAACGTCTCACCGAAAGCAGCAGAAAGAGTTGATATCTCGCGACTCCAGGAGCGCTCCCTGACCCCGAACCCTAGCCGCCTCCCGCGACCGCGCCCGGCGGCGGCCGGCGCGCGCCGTCCCCTCCCGCCCTTCCTTCTCCCCCTCCTCCCTCCCGCGTCCGCGCCGCCCCCGCGGCGGCCTCGCCCTCTCCCGCCCGGGCCGCGCCCTCCCGCATCTCCTCTCCGCGCCGCCGTCAGCGCGAGCTGCTAGCGTGGCTCGGACAGCGCCGGCACGGCGGATCTTCCCTACCGCGTGCTTGGAGGACGTCTCGCGGGGCGACGATCTCTGGCGGCGGTGCGCTTTGGTTCGGCGGTGGTCCGGCGTGGCCGGGTGGGACATGGTGGCAGCGGAACAGCTGGTTGGCTGCTGGGGCCGTGGCAGCCTGAGCGCGGCAGGCTTGTCGCCGTGTGTGATATCTCAAACGTATCCATAATTTCTGTGTTCCATGCTTATATTATACCATTTGCTACATGTTTTATATACACTTCATATCACTTTTATACATTTTCTGGGACTAACTATTAACAAGATGCCACAGTGCCAGTTCCCTGTTTTCGCTGTTTTTGGTTTCAGAAAGTTACTTCTGGAAATATTCTCGGAATTGCACGAAACAAAAGGCCAGGTCCCTATTTTTCCAGCACGTACACGGAGTCCGAAGGAGAGACGATGATGAGCCACGAGGAGGCCAAACCACATGGTGGCGCGGCTGGGCCCACAGCCGCGCCTGGGGGTGGTTTGGGCCCCTCGGGGGGTCCGCCGACATCGCCCCTTCGCCTATTTATTCCCCGAGACGCGAAAACCCTAAAACACCGAGCCTTTCATCCAGAACATATTCGCTGCCGCCGCCGCGTCAACCCTAACTCGAGGGGTTCTGAAGCTCTTCCCGGCACCTGCCGGAGAGGGGAATCATCACGGAGGGCTCTACATCACCATGCCCGCCTCCGGAGTGATGTGTGTGAGTAGTTCATCCTTGGACTATGGGTCCATAGCAGTAGCTAGATGGTTGTCTTCTCTACTTGTGCCATCATGTTTAGATCTTGAGAGCTGCCTATCATGATCAAGATCATCTTATTGTAATGCTACATGTTGTGTTTGCTGGGATCTGACTTATATTGATACCTATGTGGAGCTGAATATTATACTATCATGTCTATGTCATTTGTGATCTTGCATGCTCTCCGTTACTTGTTGAAGCCTTGGCCAAGTGAATACTTGTGACTCCAAGAGGGGGTATTTACAGGGGCGAAGCCAGGAAAACAGGTCGCCGGGTCAAACACGAACAATCAAAAAAAATGTGTGTCTTACGAAACATAACACCACAAAAAAGTGTGTACAAACGTACCACAATTATTTAACACCTCTATATTGTATCATTTAACAAACTCACATAAATAAGAAACAATAATTGTCATTTGTCAATATCATATGAAAATAAAGTCGGATTACAAAAATAATTTCTCTATTTCTTCTGGCCTCTACGGTCACTCATCATGAGAAATCGATCTATCACTCCTTACGTGGAGTCGAATACAGAAGTCTTTGCTCCAAGAAGCAAATGACGCAGTGATTCATGAAATCATCACCAATACGATTACGTAGTACTGTCTTCACTATTTTCATTGCAGAAAAACCCCTCTCAACAGATGCAGTGGCCACGAGAAGAACTAACACTAGCTTGAGGAGTTGATATACCAAAGGAAATGCCAAATGCTTTTTTGTACTAACCATCAGTTTAGAAAGTTCAGAGATAGTTTTTAGATTCGCAAATCTTTCATCTGCCCGCACATTATCAATGTAAAATGCAAGTCATGGGCAAGATCCTTCAGTTGGATTGGATGGAACTGAAATCATCTGGATAGGACTTAGCCAAATCCAGTAGGTCTCAACTTGAAAGCACAAAGGAATCCTTGGGACTAAATGCAGCCATTTGGGTAAGAAGAGTTGAGTTTACTCCGTAAAACGATCATTGACTCTCCAAGCTGCAAGTCAATAACAGGGTTCAAGCAATCATATTTATATTGCTCATAGTTAGTGCGGTTTGGTCTTCATCCTTGGTTTATGCGGTCTATATATTGTTCTTCCATATCAACTTCGGAATATTATACTCTACACAAAATGAGTTTGATTTTTTCAATAAAGAGTCCCAACCATCATCTCTGATTTGCTGAAATTTTTTCTTTGTCAACTTCACCTCTTGCATAGCTCCAAGATGTCCTTATCTTTCCTCTGTAATGCTAGAGATAAGCATTTGCATGTCCTAAGATAAGCAACATCAGGTGTAGTTGAAACACGAAGTCAAATCATTGACATAATTTAAGAGACTACGAGCTTGACGTTTCTTTCCATCTAAAAATTTAAACCTTCAAACAATTTAAAAATTCAACAAATCTGAGAAACCCTAAGACAATAGGAGAATTGAGGATTCAGGGAATTAAATCTCTTGTACTAAAGGGCTGAAAGGGATCGGATTTAGTCGCACTTACAGTTGTGGATTGGGATCGTAGCAGATTCCGGTCAATGGGGAGGGCAGGAGCGCTACTGGGATGGTGCGCGGGCGACGGTTCATGAACAGAGGCGAGGGCGTCGGGTGTTTCGATCAGGAGACGGAGCGTGCAGCCGCCCGTACAGATCAATCGATCGATGCAAACGGAGCTGTGGCCTGCTAGCGCTTCTCTTCTTGGGCCTCTCAAAGTAGTACACGCTAGATTGCACTTGTTTCATGCTCATGGGCTGGGGTCAAATTGATTTTTCACTGGGGTCATTTTTCCAAACGGGGCTAAATGTTCAAGGGATTGGACGAGGTCGTCGGTCTCAACTGACCCGGCCGTACACTGTAGCTCCGCCCCTGGGTATTTATGCATGATAGTTGGGTTCAACCTCTATTTAACCTGGGATAGTGACAGCAAGTTCTAAGGTTGTAGATGTGTTGTTGCCACTAGGGGTAAAACAGCAATGCTTTATTCAAGGATGAATGTATTGTTTACATTACGCACATTACTTAATGCAATTGTCTGTTGCTTGCAACTTAATACTGGAAGGGGTACGGATGTTAACCGGAAAGTGGACTATTTAGGCATAGATGCATGCTGGATAGCGGTCTATGTACTTTGTCGTAATGCCCAAATGAATCTCATAGTAGACACCACAACTCACACATGCATGTTATATGCACTTATCAATTGTCAATTGCCCAGCTGTAATTTGTTTACCCAGCATGTTAGTTATCTTATTGGAGAGACACCACTAGTGAACTGTGGACCCCGGTCCATTCTTTTACATCTGAAATACAATCTACTGCAATCATTGTTCTCTACTGTTTTATGCAAACAAACATCATCTTCCATACGATACGTTTAACCCTTTGTTTTCAGCAAGCCGGTGAGATTGACAACCTCACTGTTAAGTTGGGGCAAAGTAATTTGATTGTGTTGTGCAGGTTCCACGTTGGCACCGGAATCCCTGGTGTTGCGCCGCACTACACTCCTTCACCAACACCTTCGAAGCAACCTCGTTTTCCTACTGGTTCGATAAACCTTGGTTTCATACTGAGGGAAAACTTGCTGCTGCACTCATCATACCTTCCTCTTGGGGTTCCCAACTGACGTGTGACGTACAAGCATGTTTTCTGGCGTTGCCGGGGAGATATTCCCTCGTCAACTTAG
Organism: Poa pratensis; assembly: GCA_947311845.1. Lineage (NCBI taxonomy): Eukaryota > Viridiplantae > Streptophyta > Magnoliopsida > Poales > Poaceae > Poa > Poa pratensis. The sequence continues at coordinate 33,628,721 of CAMZMU010000040.1, forward strand.
CGCTAGCAACACGTTTTCTGGCGCCGTTGCCGGGGAAAACCGAATTGCTTCTGCAAGGGGAGTCTCTCACACCCAATCTCTTTACTTTGTTATTTGTCTTGCTTAGTTTATTTTTATTTAGTCTTGTTTGCTCTCTTTATCAAAAACACAAAAAAATTAGTTACTTGTTTAATTTTTGATTTTTTGTTTTTCAAAATGAGTACTCCTGAGAACACTAAGTTGTGTGACTTCACTAGCACAAACAACAATGATTTCATATGCACTCCTATTGCTCCACCTGCTTCTAAGCAGAATTTTATGAAATTAAACCTGCTCTATTAAATCTTGTTATGAAAGAGCAATTTTCTGGTGTTAGTACTGATGATGCTGCTGCCCATCTTAATAACTTTGTTGAACTTTGTGAAATGCAAAAGTATAAGGATATGGATGGGGATATTATAAAACTGAAACTTTTTCCTTTCTCCTTGAGAGGAAGAGCTAAAGAATGGTTGCTTTCTTTGCCTAGAAATAGTATTGATTCTTGGACAAAATGCAAAGATGCTTTCATAGGGAAATATTATCCTCCTGCTAAGATTATATCCTTGAGAAGTAGCATTATGAATTTTAAACAACTTGATAATGAACATGTTGCTCAAGCTTGGGAAAGAATGAAATCTTTGGTGAAGAATTGTCCCACTCATGGACTGACTACTTGGATGATCATCCAAACCTTTTATGCAGGATTAAATTTTTCCTCAAGGAACTTATTGGATTCAGCCTCTGGAGGAACCTTTATGTCCATCACTTTAGGTGCAGCAACAAAGCTACTTGATGATATGATGATCAACTATTCCGAATGGCACACCGAAAGAGCTCCTCAAGGTAAGAAGGTAAATTCTGTTGAAGAAACCTCCTCTTTGAGTGATAAGATTGATGCTATTATGTCTATGCTTGTGAATGGTAGATCTCATGTTGATCCTAATAATGTTCCTTTAGCTTCATTGGTTGCTCAAGAAGAGCATGTTGATGTAAACTTCATTAAAAACAACAACTTCAACAACAATGCTTATAGGAATAATTTTGGTAGCAACAACTATAAGCCTTATCCTTCAAATGGTTATGGCAATTCTTATGGTAATTCCTACAGCAACAATAGAAGTGTGTCCTCTGATCTTGAAGCTATGCTTAAAGAATTTATTAGCACACAAAAAGCTTTCAATAAAACTGTTGAGGAAAAGTTTGAAAAAATTGATGTCTTGCTTCTAAAGTTGATAGTCTTGCTCATGATGTTGAAATTCTAAAACTGAAAGTTATGCCTAATGAAGTTAAAGATACTAAGTCATTTGCTACAGCAAATGCCATCCAAGTTCGAATTGATAATAATATTAGGATGTTGGCTGAATTGCATGCTAGGTGGGAAAAAGAGGAAGAACTTGAAAAAGAGAATAGTATAGTTAGAGTTTGTACTATCACCACCACTAGTAATGCTAATGTTTCACATGCTAGTAAGCCTCCTACTATTGATGGTAATGTTATTGGTGTTGGTAATGTCTCTACTACTTCTGCAAAGCGTTTGAAATTGCCTAAAACTGCTGAAACTTTTTCTGATAAAAGTGCTGAAATTTTTCAAACTATTGGAGACAATGGTTCCACCACCATTGACAATAATGATTTTGATTTTGATGATTGTAACATCTCTGAAGTTATTATGTTCTTGCAAAAATTAGCTAGAAGTCCCAATGCTAGCACTATTAATTTGGCTTTTACAAAGCATATTACAAATGCTCTTTTGCAAGCTAGGGAGGAGAAGTTGAAACTTAAAGCTTCTATTCCTAGGAAATTAGAAGATGGTTGGGAACCCATCATTAAGGTAAAGGTGAATGATTTTGATTGCAATGCCTTGTGTGATCTTGGTGCAAGTATTTCGGTTTTGCCCAAGAAGCTTTATGATATTCTTGATTTGCCACCTTTGGAACATTGTTATTTGGATGTTTTTCTCGCTGATAATGCTATGAAGAAACCTTTGGGGCGAGTTAATGATGTTTTTATTACAGTAAACAATAACCTTGTCCCCGTTGATTTTATTGTTATGGATATTGAATGCAATGCATCTTGTCCTATTGTTTTGGGAAGACCTTTTCTTCGAACTGTTGGTGCCATCATTGATATGAAAGAAGGTAATATAAGGTACCAATTTCCTCTCAAGAAAGGTATGGAACACTTCCCTAGGAAGAGAATGAAGTTACCTTTTGACTCTATTGTTAGAGCAAGTTATGATGTTGATGCTTCTTCTCTTGACAACACTTGATTTTCACTTTCTGCGCCTAGCTGAAAGGCGTTAAAGAAAAGCGCTTATGGGAGACAACCCATCGTTTTTATTTGCTGTTATTTTTGTTTTCTTTGAGTCAAGGAGTTTTGTTACTTCTGTAGCAACTCCTTTGTATCTTTATTTTATCGCAATGTTGTGCCAAGTAAAGTTCTATATTGAAAGTTGATGCAAGATTTGGATTTCTGCGCAGTGACAGATTTTTAGCTGTCACGGATTTGAGCTTATCTCCCTGTAGAAAATTCAAAAAATTCTGAAAAAATCACGCATATTCCTGAGATATGTACGCAACTTTCATTATTTTAGGCCAGATCCATCTGAGCAACTTAAGTGCCTCGAAAAAATTCGTCATTCCAGACTGTTCTGTTTTTGACAGATTCTGCCTTTTGTTTTGCATTCGCTCTTTTACTGTGTTTGTGTGGATTTCTTTGCTCCACAAAGCATTGGTGGCTGTAGCTAATGTCCAGAAGCTTTGGGATTGATTGTATCATTACAGAATATGAGAATTTTTGATTATGCACTAACCCTCTAATGAGAACTGTCTTGAGTTTGGTGTGAAGGAAGTTTTCAAGGATCAAGCGAGAAGGGTGATATTATGTGATCAAGAAGAGTGAAAAGCCTAAGCTTGGGGATGCCCCCGTGGTTCATCCCAACCATATTCAGAGAGACTCAAGCGTCTAAGCTTGGGGATGCCCAAGGCATCCCCTTCTTCATCAACAAACTTATCAGGTCATCTCTAGTGAAACTATATTTTAATTCTTTCACATCTTATGCGCTTTACTTGGAGCGTCTGTGTGTTTTTATTTTTGTTTTTGTTTGAATAAATTCGGATCCTAGCAATCCTTGTGTGGGAGAGAGACACGCTCCGCTTTTTCATGTGAATACTCATGTTCTTCACTTATATTTGTTGAGTATTCTTAACTAGCTACTGCAGTGCTTTTAGCTCCTGTTTTTCATGCATCTCTTCGAGCTGTTAGCACTTGTTTATAAATACTCTCTTGCTGCATTATATTATCATTTGGAGAGTTTATGTTTAAATAAATTGATTGGTGTTTGTTTGGAAGAAAGAAAATGCTACATGTAGTAGTTGGTATTGGAAAAGACATATGCATTCTTGTAGATCATTGTCTTGTTTCGATTTGATGCTTTGCAATTGTTTTGAGCTCTCAAGTAGATCATGTTTAAGCTCTTGCATCATGTAGTTAAAGCCTAGTAGTGGAGAACTACCGTAGAGCTTGTTGAGACTTGGGATGCATATTTGTTCTCTCTAAGGTCTAGATATTTTCTGGTAAAATGTTTGAGCAACAAGGAAGACAGTGTAGAGTCTTATAATACTTGCAATATGTTTTTATGTGATTCTTGCTGTACCGGTTTATACTTGTGTTTGCTTCAAACAACCTTGCTAGCCTAAACTCTGTACTGAGAGGGAATGCTTCTCGTGCATCCAAAACTTGAGCCAAAACCCATGCCATTTGTGTCCACCATACCTACCTACTATGTGGTATTTCCTGCCATTCCAAGTAAATATTTCATGTGCTACCTTTAAACTATTCAAAACTTTATTACTCCTTATTTGTGTCAATGTTTTATAGCTCATGAGGAAGTATGTGGTGTTTTATCTTTCAATCTTGTCATTTACTTCTGACTTTCACCAATGGACTAGTGGCATATACATCCGCTTATCCAATAATTTGCAAAAAGAGCTGGCAACGGGGTGCCCAGCCCCAATTAATTACAACTTTCATTAATAATTCTCTTCACATGTTTTGCCCTGATTTATCAGTAAGCAACTTAATTTGCAAATAGACACTCCTCCATGGTATGTGAATGTTGGAAGGCACCCGAGGATTCGGTTAGCCATGGCTTGTGTAAGCAAAAGGTTGGGAGGAGTGTCATCTATAAAGAAACTAAAATACATGTGTAAACAAAAGAGAAGAGGGATGATCTACCTTGCTGGTAGAGATAACGTCCTTCATGGGAGCCGCTCTTGAAAGTCTGGTTGACAAGGGGGTTAGAGTGCCCACTACCATTCGTTGACAACAACAAACACCTCTCAAATACTTATTTTGTGCTCTCTATATGCTTTCGAAAACTTAAAAAGCTCTAGCACATGATTTAATCCCTGCTTCCCTCTGCGAAGGGCCTATCTTTTACTTTATGTTGAGTCAGTTTACCTACTCCTTTCTATCTTAGAAGCAAACACTTGTGTCAACTTTGTGTGCATTGATTCTTACATGTTTACTTATTGCACTTGTTATATTGCTTTATGTTGACAACTATCCATGAGATATACATGTTACAAGTTGAAAGCAAATGCTGAAACTTAATCATCCTTTGTGTTGCTTCAATGCCTTTTACTTTGAATCTATTGCTTTATGAGTTACCTCTTATGCAAAACTTTTTGATGCTTGTCTTGAAAGTACTATTCATGAAAAGTTTTTGCTTATATGATTCATTGTTTACTCTTTATCTATTTGTTAGCAAACTATAGACATTGCTTTGAGTCACTTCATTCATGACATGAGCCTTGCAATATATTGATCAAGATTGTGTGAAAGCATGTCTCCTCAGAAATTATTTGTTGTTATCGTTTTACCTACTCGAGGACGAGTAGAACTAAGCTTGGGGATGCTTGATACGTCTCCAACGTATCCATAATTTCTGCTGTTCCATGCTTATATTATACCATTTGCTACATGTTTTATATACACTTCATATCACTTTTATGCATTTTCTGGGACTAACCTATTAACAAGATGCCACAGTGCCAGTTCCCTGTTTTCTGCTGTTTTTGGTTTCAGAAAGTTACTTCTGGAAATATTCTCGGAATTGCACGAAACAAAAGGCCAGTCCCTATTTTTCCAACACGTACACGGAGTCCGAAGGAGAGACGAAGAGCCACGAGGTGGCCAAACCACAGGCGGCGCGGCAGGGGCCCACCGCGCCGCCTGGTGGTTTGGGCCCCTCGGGGGTCCGCCGACATCGCCCCTTCGCCTATTTATTCCCCGAGACGTGAAAACCCTAAAACACCGAGCCTTTCATCCAGAACATATTCGCTGCCGCCGCCGTCGTCAACCCTAACTCGGGGGGTTCTGAAGCTCTTCCCGGCACCCTGCCGGAGAGGGGAATCATCACCGGAGGGCTCTACATCGCCATGCCCGCCTCCGGAGTGATGCGTGAGTAGTTCATCCTTGGACTATGGGTCCATAGCAGTAGCTAGATGGTTGTCTTCTCCACTTGTGCCATCATGTTTAGATCTTGTGAGCTGCCTATCATGATCAAGATCATCTTATTGTAATGCTACATGTTGTGTTTGCTGGGATCTGACTTATATTGATACCTATGTGGAGCTGAATATTATATTATCATGTCTATGTCATTTGTGATCTTGCATGCTCTCCGTTACTTGTTGAAGCCTTGGCCAAGTGAATACTTGTGACTCCAAGAGGGGGTATTTATGCATGATAGTTGGGTTCAACCTCTATTTAACCTGGGATAGTGACAGCAAGTTCTAAGGTTGTAGATGTGTTGTTGCCACTAGGGGTAAAACAGCAATGCTTTATTCAAGGATGAATGTATTGTTTACATTACGCACATTACTTAATGCAATTGTCTGTTGCTTGCAACTTAATACTGGAAGGGGTACGGATGTTAACCGGAAAGTGGACTATTTAGGCATAGATGCATGCTGGATAGCGGTCTATGTACTTTGTCGTAATGCCCAAATGAATCTCATAGTAGACACCACAACTCACACATGCATGTTATATGCACTTATCAATTGTCAATTGCCCAGCTGTAATTTGTTTACCCAGCATGTTAGTTATCTTATTGGAGAGACACCACTAGTGAACTGTGGACCCCGGTCCATTCTTTTACATCTGAAATACAATCTACTGCAATCATTGTTCTCTACTGTTTTATGCAAACAAACATCATCTTCCATTCGATACGTTTAACCCTTTGTTTTCAGCAAGCCGGTGAGATTGACAACCTCACTGTTAAGTTGGGGCAAAGTAATTTGATTGTGTTGTGCAGGTTCCACGTTGGCACCGGAATCCCTGGTGTTGCGCCGCACTACACTCCTTCACCAACACCTTCGAAGCAACCTCGTTTTCCTACTGGTTCGATTAAACCTTGGTTTCATACTGAGGGAAAACTTGCTGCTGCACTCATCATACCTTCCTCTTGGGGTTCCCAACTGACGTGTGACGTACACGCATCAAGCATATTTTCTGGCGCCGTTGCCGGGGAGATAGAAGCAACACCGCAATATATTCCTCGTCAACTTAGCGCCAGCAGTGTGCGGCCGACAGCGCCCTCCCGGCCCAGATCTGGGCCCTTAGGACCCCATCTAGGTCTGGGCGGGCCGCCTCGGGCGTGGTGGCGGCTCCTTCGGTGGACTGAAGAGCAGGGGCTAGTGCCGGGACGGCGGGGACGGTGAGGGCCTGGTGTGTCCCGGCCGCTGCATCCGGTCGGCTACCGCAGGCGGCGGTGGAGGTCGATCCCTCCCGCGTGCTACTGCGCTGCTATCCCTTGCCGGTGCCCCTTCTTCTCGGTCTTCCCGACCTCGCAACATGGTTCACAGTGAGACGGCGATGATGATTGCAAGACCGTGGTGGCGTGTGCTGGTGGGTGGCAAGTCTGGTGGAACACTATGGCGCGTCTAGGGGTGTGGTTTCTTGGGGGTCGGGAGAAATCCCTGCGTTCTCGACACCGACGCGGTGACGCCTACGGGTATCGCCGTCCTTCCCGAAGGGCGTCGGGTGTACCTCTCCCAACCCCGATGTTGTACCGGGGGAAACCCTAGGACGGGTACCAGGGGTAACCCTAGTCCTGGTTCGGGCAGCAGCGTCGTCGTCGTCGATCACCTTCTTGGAGGTGTTGCTTGGTACGCGGAGCGTCGGAGTGCTAGGAGCGTGGTGGAATTCTCGGAGGGCGCAGCGGTTGCGAGTCTTCTTCGTTTTCGTCGAACCGCCTTTGTCGGCGTTGTTTCTTTTCTTTTTCATTTTTGTTTCTTTTGGGCTGGATTGTGCTGTTTGCCCAAGCAGTGGTCTCGTTGTTGTATCGGTTGGTGCTATATTAATATAGCGGGGCGCAAGCCTGTTTCGTGGTAGTCCCCACGGCATGAGCATGGAGATATACAAGATTTATAGCTACAAGTTACGTGCACCCAGCAAGGCAAGCTGGGCGCACTTGCTCACTAAAAGGTAACCCGCGGCGTCGGGAAGACCCGACCGGGTGCATCAGAGCCTCAAAGGGTTTCCACGGCCTTTTTCAGGCCGTACGCGGCACCTACCACCCCTGGGAAGGGCGGACGGACACCCGGCGGACACTTGCGTGATTTGTCTAAGGCGCGATAGGAGCGCTGGCCCGTTGACCGACATGACAAGCTCGACAGGATAGGACATTCCATCCCATCCGCGCTAGGGAGCACGCGCGACACGTGGACGACTTGATGAGAAGCTGTCACCATGTCCCCTCGTGACTGATGCCACCCGTCCGCCGCGGTGGCATGCACCGGCGAGGTGTCACGCATGCACAATTCGGACATCCATGGCATCCCATTAGAGTATAAACGGAGGATCTCATCCACTTGACAAAGGATTCAGCATATTAGAACTCTTCACGTGCAAGACGCAGCACACCGAATCAAGAGCACCAGAGTAGAGCAGAAACCCGGGGAAGGAGCCGCTTCCCGGGGAAGAGGGATCTCACACTTGTACTCCAAATCCTCCATCAATTAAAGATCGACAAGCAGGACGTAGGGCTTTACATCTCCGAATGGCCTGAACCTGGATAAAAACCATGTGTGCTCTCTGTTCGTGTTCAGCTTCATCTTCGACAACGATATGCAGGCACTCTCCGTGCCCCTCTGTCGAACAAATCTGTAGGGGAACATTCAGGTTTCCTCGGTGTCCGCGTTTCGACACGCGACATCTGGCGCGCCAGGTAGGGGGCGCGCGAGTTCTTGCTTCGTCAGGAAAGGGCGGTGGCGTCGCCCTCCATTGGTATATCTGCAGAAGCGGGCCTCATGGCGTTCGGGGTCGACGACCGTTTGAGGGGGAGGAGCCCCCCACCCACCGGCTCTCTCCGGCATAAGCAGCTGCACGGAGGCGCTGGCTGCGTCGGTGCTTTGGTCGACTTCCCACCTGGCAGGTACTCCGGCTTATGTAGAGTGGCGTTAGCGGATTGTCGCTCTCCTAAATCTTGCCAAGCAGTAGAGGAACCCGGATTCGCCCCTTGCATTCCATCGGAGGGGTCCGCCTGCACCAACATTTCGGGGTCTACCCAAACCACCACCGCGAGAGGTTACCCTCCGGCACCCATGGTGAGGATGGCGGTGCCGAGCCTTCCTAGGCCACAGAAGATGCGTCGCGCCCTACCCAAGATGGGTGGGGCATGGTGCGAGAGCGCCCGACTGACTCCAAGACGGAAAACTCGGACGAGTTACCTACCACCAAGCGCGCTCGTGGGGTCGGGGGCTCGCGATCCAACCCGGCAGAAGGTGCAAGCTCCAACCCGGCCTCGAGGAAGCACAAGTTTCAGGAAGAACCACAGCTCACCAAGCGGGTGCCGTTGGGTGCACCCGTTGCGTCACTATTGGCGCCCAGCTGTCGGCTGATCAAGAAACGACGCTCGTCAAGTTCCTCCGGGAGAAGGAGAACGCGAACGTGTTCGCTTTGGAGCCATCCGACCTTCCGGGGATCCCGAGGGAGATCATCGAGCACCACCTGTCCGTGTGCCCTGATGCGCGCTCGATCAAGCAAAAGTGCGCCGCCAGGCACAGGACCGACATGACTTCATCGCCGAGCAAGTCCACAAGCTAAAGAAGGCCAACGCTATCCGAGAAGTTTTGCATTCCACGTGGACCACTAACCCGTTCGTTGTCCCAAAGAAGAACAGGTCCAAGCGGTTGTGCGTGGACTTCACCGTGCATGCCCCAAGGACCCATTCCCTGCTTCCGCGGATCAACCAGATCGTGGATTCCACGGCTAGGCGCGATCTGCTCTGCTTCCTAGATGCCTTCTCTTGGTATCACCAGATCAAGATGGCCAAGGAGGACGAGGAGAAGACGGCGTTTATCACTCGTGAGGGATGCTTTTGTTTCACTAGCATGTTGTTTGGACTGAAAACGCCGGTGCCACATTCCAACGCGCCATGCGTTCATGTTTGGGGTCCCAGAATGGTCGCAACATCGACGACCTTGTCGTCAAGACGAGGAACGGAGACGACCTGGTCATCGACCTCCAAGAGCGGCGATCTTTTTAGACTAAATTTCTCGCCGTTGACACATATTCCAAAGAGCCAGATGCTGTAACTATACAGAAGTTCAGGCCTATAGCTCTTACTAATTGTAGCTTAAATTTTTCTCTAAATGTGTCACCAATAGATTGGGTGTGGTTTCTGAGAGCTTAATCTCGCCTAACCAAACCGCATTCATCAAAGGAAGATTCATTTTGGAGAGCGTGATGTCGGCTCATGAAATTATTCATGAGGTACACTAGAGTGGCCAAGCGGGTTTTATTTTCAAATTGGATTATGAGAAAGCAAATGATAGAGTAGACATAGGTTTCCTCTTCAAGATGCTTGAATCCAGAGGTTTTGGCTAGAAGTTTATATGTTTAATTCGATCATTGTTAAATCAGGGATCGGTATGAGTTAGGATAAATGATGTGAATAGTGACTACTTCATTGCAAACAGGGGAGTTAGGCAGGGAGATCCTGCCTCCCCCTTGTCGTTTAATCTAGTAGCATATGTATTCACAAGAATGCTTGTTAAAGCAGCAAATAATAATCTTATTACTGGGCTGTTGATTGGTTTCAATAGAAACAGAATAATCAGTATGCAGTATGCAAATACACTCTTATTCTTGAGTAAAGATAGGGAGTGTGTTCTCAATCTTAAATGGTTGTTGTCTTGTTTTGAACATCTTGCTGGTACGAGAATAAATTTCCGTAAATGTGACTTGGTTCCTATCAATGTCATTCCCGAGGATGCGCAAGAATTTGCTCAAATTTTGAACTGCTAACTGGGGGCTTTTCATTTAAAGTACCTAGGAGTTCCTCATCACTATTGCAAACTTAGAAAAGAGAACTTGTAGCCAATCATAGACAAGCTTATTAAGAAAGTTGCAGGTTGGAGGGGCAGGCTAATGTCACACGCTGCCAAGCTAGAATTGGTTAGAAGCGTGTTAGCCAGTCTACCTTTATACTTAATGAGTGTTATAAAATTCCCTTAATGGGCTATAGCCCTGATAAATTCCTAGATGGCACAGTGCCTCTGGATGATTTTGAGGGTCATCATAAGTATCATCTAGCTAGCTGGGGTTTGGTCTCCCAGAAAAAAGAATTTGGGGGATTAGGAATCCCAAATTTAGCAGAGATGAACTTATGTCTGCTTGCAACTTGGATTAAAAATATAACCTTGATGAGAATAAGTTGTGGAAGCAGATTATTGTAATACCCCGAATTTGGCACACTTTATACAACTGTTTCTAACTTACAAATAATTAAAAGGAGGACATTTTACGACACGCGAGTTTGAAATTATAATTAAACCGTCGTCGGGTTTCATTAATCATCTTTCTATAACCATCTAGTATTTGTCTTCACAAATTAATTAAGGTGAAAAAGCAATGCTAGGCTCGGTACAAACCCAGCACGTACTACCTTGTTGCCCTATCCTTCAGCCCAATAGGCTTCTGGGCTAGTTTTATTTGTACGACCAAAGAATTGGTCATTAGACTAAAGTATATATAGGATTCTGATACTGTATATAGGATTCGCCGACTAATAAACCAGGCGAGCTGCTCATGAGGAAATAACAGAGACACGGCCCATCCTCTGTAACTACGGTTGCTCCTGCACCCAAACGCATGCACCCCTCCCAAACCCTAGCAGCACGCCGCCACACATCTCCTCCCGCCTCTCGTCTTGCAAGTATCCTGCACCTCCGATGTGCGCCCCTGCCTGCGCGGCCCGCCGTTCCTTCGGCGCAGACTAATTTCGTGCTGGAAAAAGTGGAGGGGGTGCAGAAATCCCTGGAGGAGATGCTCTCCAAGTTCACCGCGATCTCCGCGGAGATCAAGGGGGTCGCGACGGAGGTTGGTGGTCTGAAGCAGCAGATCGAGGACTTCGGCGCACAGGACAAGGCCGCGACCCCGCCTCTGCCTCGAGTGGAGATTCCGCAGGCGGACAAGGCAGCGGTGACGGCGCGCTTCACCAACCAGCGCCCTCCGCTCCTCACGGCACCAGGAACCGGTCCGGAGTTTCAGACGGCGCCCTCATCACCCACCGATCCTGTGGAGGGTGGGCGTCAAGGAGATTTCATCGTGCGACATGATTTTCCGCGGTTTTCAGGTGACAAACCACTGCTCTGGGTTGACCTTAGTCTGACATATTTCGAGATGTACAAGGTCCCTGATCATCACTGGGTTAGCACCGCAACACTGCATTTAGATGGGCACGCAGCACTTTGGTTTCAGTCTTTCAAACGGCGCAATAGGTTGATAGCTTGGGATACATTTATGCAAGCAATTGTGGAGGAATTTTGTCTCGATGAGTTTGATGGTCAGATGACCAAACTGCTGCAGCTTAAACAGACCGGCACGGTTGGAGAATATCGTTTGGCTTTCGAGGAATGCATGTATCACCTGATTTCACTGGATGATACTTTAAGTCAGAGATGGTTTGTGACACAATTTGTCTTCGGGCTCAAGGATGACATCCTCTGTGGTGTTCGCTTGCAAGGTCCGACAAGTATCACTCGTGCTGCATCACTAGCCCGGATTCAGGAAGAAGAATCTGAGCACACTCGCCCCAGATCACGACCTAATGCTCCAACTAAACACCCACCACCAACACAGACAATTGCTACAGCTGCTGTGCCTCGTCTCGAGTGGACTAAGAAGGCGAACACTGACGATTTTCAGCGAGAAAGGCAACTAAGAGATTTTAGACGGGCAAATAACCTCTGTTTCAAATGTGGTGACAAGTACTCCAAAGAGCATCAATGCAAGCGTTCAGGACAGCTGCTTACAATTGAAGTTGGGGAGTTTGGGGAGGTTATATCTGACGATGCTGAACAAGCACTGCTATTACTAGATGAACCAGTGGTGACTGCAAATTGTTGTCAGTTATCTGTTGATGCATTGGCAGGCACTGAAGATGGGGAAACAATAAAAATCCGAGCATTAGTGGGGAATCAAGTGATGTTGTTATTAATTGATTCTGGCAGTACACACACTTTTGTGACTCGAGCTTTTGCTGAACGAGCAAACTGTCAGATATCTTCAGCAGCAGCTTTACCTGTTAAGGTAGCTAATGGTGAAATATTGACTTCCAAGGGACAAGTGTCAAATCTCTCGTGGTGGGCACAGGGACACACTTTTACAACTGATATGAGAATTCTGGAGCTTAGTGCTTACGATGGTATCCTTGGTGTTAATTGGTTGAAGCAATTTGGACGAATGACCATTGACTGGCAAGAGAAGTACCTCTCCTTCAATTATCTGGGCAAGGAAATCACACTGCATGGAGTAGTTTCACCTCGGAATTCTACACTTTCTATCTTGACAGCAGAACAGCTTCAAAAATGGTTGTCAGGTAACGAAGTTTGGGCGATGGCTGTAGTTGATCCTATGTCTGCCCCGGGTGACAGTACTACAATTGCAGTAGCACCAGATTTGCAAACTCTGTTGGATCAATTCGGTGATGTGTTTGAAGATCCGAAAGAGTTACCTCCTCACCGAGCTTTGGATCATGCTATTACTCTGGAGCATGACGCTCAACCGGTTAATTCCAGACCGTATAGATATTCTCCTCTTCAAAAGGATGAAATCAAGCGACAAGTTCAAGAAATGTTGGCAGCTGGAATTATTACTGAAAGCATGAGTCCTTTTGCATCCCCTGTTTTGCTGGTGAAAAAGAAAGACGGCTCTTGGCGGTTTTGCATCGATTACCGCAGGTTGAATCTGTTAACAATTAAAAACAAATTTCCTTTACCGATAGTTGATGAATTACTGGATGAGCAAGATCGAGGAGCGCCTTCTCAAGGGGGAGAACTGTCACGCCCTCTCCTGCCAAGATGGCGGACACCGAGTCAAACGGCTGAGCTGGCGAGCTATCATTGGCCCAGCTCAGCGTCTCTATGTTGGCAGTCGTGTGGACCCTGAGGGGCCACCTGTAAGCGTCTGTCGCGGGGTATATGTACCCTTGCGTGTAGCGTTGGCCGTTGTCGTGTATTGTTCTCTGAACTTCATCTCCTTCCTTCGTCTGTATCTCACCTCTGAATTCGTCTGCTCCTCATCCCTATTTCTGTATGAACTCCACTGAATTCCTGTGAAATAATACTACCGAGTTGAGGGACATCACAACGGCCAGCAGCCGCCGGTGTCATCTCTGGCCAATTTGATTGGCTCTTCCCCATCTCATCTTCCCGATGAACCTGAGAGCGAGAGGAACTTAGAGAGGCATAACCTGGAGGAGGAAGAAAGGAGAAGAGAAGGATCAGCTCGAGGACATCGACTATGCCGTCTTCATCCTGTCAACACGCCATCTCACGTCAAGGGTAATGCACGAAATCAATTGATTCTTGTAAGACTGATCTGATAGAATATGCGATCTTGTGATATAGTAACATCGTGTGGCTGAAGCACTTAATTCGTAATTTAATCGTTGACGTTGAGGGCTCTCTCGGATACCCTGGAATTGGTAGATGCAAAATTTACTTGATCTATTTGTGCAGTACAGTTCGGGCCAAACTGCTCTTAAAGCGTGCAAAATCTGTGATTAGGTCCACAAGCAAACTGTAGGTATCGTCCTTAGCTTTCCGTAGAGTGGTCGTTTGCGTTTTTTCCGGCGAGTGGTTTGGAAACTACGGTCTTCGCGGTGCTGCTATGCTGTAACTAGTTTCAGATATGTGCAGTAATCTTGCATCGGGTACTAGCCATGTTTCTAGGTCGAATTATACTTATTTCCACAACTTGTTGGGTAGACATAACTTCCTGTAGATGTACGTGATGATATAATTTTCCTTGTTTCGAGTTATATGGTAATCTCCATGCGAGTAAGACATGGTCTGTCCTGTTTTTGCACATGTTAACCTAATCTCCATGCAATGTTTGTGATTTCTCTATTCTTGCTTAGCAGGTGACTGTGCTTTGACTTGTCGATTGAGTTGTGAGGTCACTCCATCGGGCGGTAAAAGGCAAGTGCATGTGGGATTGTAATCACAGTGTGATCTCCATCCCCAACTATTTCCTTATCACTATATATGCATTCCTTTGGGTGGTGATCAGTTAGTCCCTTGTGTTGATATGTTGAATTTCCAAGCCTTTTGTATTGACGATGAATTCTCTTGATTGCTATTGGATAGCTAAGTGTGCCATAAAGCGGTTCCATCCTCCGTTTCGATTTTTATTAGATGACGTTTCGGTTTTTATTAGATGAAATGGAGTAAAACATGACAATGTTAAAGCATTTATTGAGACCTTCAGTGATGGGTTGCGATCCACATTGGAGGCACACTCCACAATTTGGAGAGAGTAGATGTCGACGGGCGTCTACTCAGCTATACCGGTAAAAGTAATGAGATGAGATGCTAGCAGTAGAAACCTTGAGACCTGCAATGACGGGTTGCGATCCGCATTGGAGGCACCCTCCACCAGTTGGAGTGAGTTGATGCCGACGGGTGTCACTCAAACTTTACCGGTATAAGCAATGAGATGGGATGAAACGAAATCGTTAATCGAATGAGATGAAAATGAAAAGACATTTACTTATGAGAATATCGTCTTTAATGTGTTACCTTGATTGTGGTGAGTGACACATGCCTTGGCTGGACTTTCTACTACGCTTTGGTGAGATTGGCTTGCTTGCTAACGTGAGGAGAAAAGTGTGGGAGATATTTATGTGACTTTGAGTGATGTCATGTATGCTTACTCTATGCTGAAAGTTTAATTATTGAGGAGTGAGTTGCAGGTTTGGGTAATGATTTACTCATGATTATTTGCTAAGATTAGTATCTCTTATTAGTAAACTCTAGAAGCAAATATTATTTGAGAGTAACCATGCAGATGTGATATTGAAGTGTCCACGAAATCCATGTTTATTTCATAGAATCTGCGTGCCCCATGTTAGGCTCTTAAGAGTTGAGTTCTTGCTAGTGGAGCCTTCTGTTGATACAACCTAGTTATGTAGGAAGTAAACACAATTGATATTTCGTTATGTTCCTTAACTTGAGATGTGGTGTTATATTGTTTCTTTAATATCCCACTGTGCTTGTTGAGCTGGTGAGCTCACCCTTGTTGTCACCAAACCTTTTCAGGTGTTCCACGAAGTTGGCATGCTTGGGCTTGGGAGTAGAACAATCTTCTTCATCACAAACACACACATGCAAATGTTTAGAACAGCTTCCCTGTATTGTTAGAAAACCGAGTCTATAATATATAGAGAGGTTTAGATTGTTCAGCACTTCACTTGTAGCAAGGATCAGTTGACTTTTGTTAGCTGAAATCAGTTTGAGCTCAAACGCTTAATTCTCTTAAGAAATGATGTGTTGGATATCCTTATAATGTTGCCTCGTGTTTTGATTATTGCTAACTTGCCGTTGATGCCAATAATTATATTTGAGACTTTGCCAAAATATCTAGTAAATAAGGATTAAATTTCCTACACAAATGCATATGGTAGCATTCTGGTCTTAGTTCTAGACCGGGGTGTTACAATTATTGATCATAAATATAATGTCAATAGTCCTAACCTTTTCTTCTGCTCTTCTGCTGGGTGTCCGCGTTGGAAAGGGGTTCTTTGGGCAGCTAATGCGGCCAAGCTGGGATATCAGTGGAAGGTGGGGAATGGTAGGAAATTCAAGTTTTGGGAAGACCACTGGCTTGAGAGCTCTCGCTTGGCCATCCAGTACTAGGATTTGTTTTAACATAGATCGTTGGGTTGGCATGCAGGTGATCTGGCGAATGTTGAATTATACACTTTCCCAGTGGCAGGTTTTGCTCTCGGGAGGTGCCAGGGACATGCTGAGCAATGTGGTGGTGGGGCACTGGGGCTGGAGAGGTTGGCGAGATGCAGGCTGAGAGAGCCGGTGCTGCTCGAAGGACCTCTGAAGAAAAAAGCAAGAGCTGGGGCTATATGCAACCAAGAAGATGAAGATTAGAAAGCCACAACTCAAGATCTAGCCAAAACTTTGGATTCAGCGTCGATGGTGATGGTTGCAGGTGAAGGCGGATGGAGGGTGATGGACAAATGAACACACAGCAAAGAAAGGAGAAGCCAGCCATGCCTTTGCCTTCGCCTGAGGAGTAAAACTGATGCTTGACAGTTGTTTGCCTCATGGTTTTGTAAAAAGCCAGGATTGTCGCTGAGCAAGCTTTGTTAGCTTTTTGCTTTGCGTTTAAAAACTACTCCTAAGAACCTCTGGGGCGACATACTGTCATTATTTCCCCCGAAAGCCATGTATGATCTGAAAACTCTGTAAGACACTGTTTTGTTTCTATGAAATGGAACTGGGGCGAGGCCCTTTGCATCTAAAAAAACTGAACTTGCAATACGAGATCATGCTCTCGTCTTCATCTCAGGTACCAAAGGACGCAGGCGTTCTACTAGTTCCTAACGGAGACATGGCATATTTTAGACTGAAATCACCTGTTCCGTGCTATTTTCAAGCAAACCTCTGTATAATCACCAACTGCAACATTCTGCAAGAGCAACCGAAGCACAACAGACGCAGCCAACATTTCCAATTCGCATATGCAAAGCAGAACCAAGCACAACAGTAAAATATATTTTTTCTGTTGAGCAGAAATATCCACCGATGTCATAATACATAGTAGCCTCGAGTAATTAGCAGAGAGTGAGAAGGGAGGACGGTGGGAGGAACGCGAGAAGACGCTGGTCACGGGAACCGGTTCAGACCCTGAGAAGGACGAGGTGGCAGGCGCCAACAGGGGAGTCCACCCAGCGATCTCCGACCAGGTCGTGGCCGCTAGATGATGAACGGACAGGAGGAATGATGGGGTATCAGAGGGAAAGCCGGCACTCTCACATGATGACCAAACACACTCTGGCTACTGAATCTAAACATGATCAGGTAACGGATGCCATAGCAGCTTCATCGGCCACATCCTGTTCGAGCGCTGCCGGTCCTCCAATGACGATGATACCAAACTTTCTGGGGATCTTTATATCACTTCGTCACTTTGTTGCTCATAAATCTAGTTCCCTTCCCTCCAAATACTGTATACCCTCGTAAAAAAATACTGTATACCCTACTCTTGTTAGTTACTGTCGAGGTTAAGACTGTAATATGAGCAACAATGGTTGCAAAGTGTATAATGTGAAATTAAGCTTGCAATATGAGATCATGCTCTCGTCTGTCATCTCAGGTATCAAAGGACGCAGGTTTGCAAATGCAAGAATTAAACCACCTGTGCCATGCTATTTTCAAACAAACTGTGCAGTTTCCAACATTCTGCAAGAGAAATCAAGCAAAAGAAACAGACACGGACAACATTCCCAAGTGGCACATGCAAAGCAGATCCAGGGACGACAGTAACCCATTATTTCGGTTATGCAGACACATCCACCAATGTAAATATTACAATCATTCGCGCACAGCCCCAAAGGCTACCTGCACATACATTGTTACACCAGCACTACATGAATCAAATGTAAACCGACTGTCCTCAAGTTGCTGAAAATCTAGCAGAGTGGCGTGCTGCGTTCAAGTCGACAGATATGTACAGAAAACATCACGTTGCGATATTGCTTATGAGGGCGCCGATTCAGCCCCGTCATGGAGAGCGCAGCAGACGGTTGCTTTGTGGTGCCCCTGGTACACCCTGATAGCCTCTCCAGTTGACATTGTCCACAATCGTGCAGTGGTATCAGACGATGCTGCAAGACAACAGAAAATTGCTCGGTAACTTCACGAACAGCAACATGGATAGGCAGCATGACGTGAGCAGTTAATGCGTACCAGTGATTAAATAAGCGCCATCTACTGAGAATACACAGTCCCAGACCCAACGCTGGTGACCTGAAAATTTAAGTGCGCATATTATTTCAGGGTATCACTTACAAGTTCACTATTTTTAACAGAAAATTAGAAGAAAAGAGCTCAGAAATTACCGACTAAAGTTCGTTCCAGCTTGAAGCCATCCACATTCCAAATCTTTACAGTGTGGTCTGATGATGCAGTTGCAAGATACCTACAAGCAATTCCATGGCACATGAAACCAAATAATCATTTACATAGTCTAAGTAGCCCAGAAATAACTATGTAAATGAATAATTATTTGAGATGTAAATAAGTACAACTAAGAATTCCATGTGCACCAAATGCAGTTTGGCAAATAAATGACTGGAAACCAGGGATCAGTGTGCAAAACAATACTATTCTACAAGAATCAGGAAACTGCAAACTAGTCAGTTTGACAATTACATACCTGTTAGGGTCACAAAATTCAGGCGAAAGCAGGCACTTCAGAATGTAGCCATCATGGGCTTGCAGCTTATGGAGGGGCTCAAAGCTGGTGATTGTCTAAATAAGAGATTTCGTCAGCTTGAAAATGCAGAGATCACAAGTATGTACAATAGCAGGCAGGTCGACTCACTGACCTGAGTACCCTTAAGCAAGCGCCAAACATAACATGTCCCACGGTTATTTGCAGCAACAACCATACTCCCATCCCACATCACTGTCAGAGATCTTACTGCTGTATCAACCTCCGGTACCTGAATAAATGGAACCAACACATGAACTGTATTCTTGCATCTCACATGATACATTGTAACTAAAATCTGAATTAGTTTAACTTACCAACTCACAGCTGCATGAATTAGCAGCCAAATCCCACACACGTATGTTTCCGTTCTGATCACCAGATATTAGTTCTTTCTGAAAAAATGGGGAAACAATGTTTGAACTAAATGACACAGAAATAAATTAACATAATACCAGGGAAAATGAGCACATAAGAACGACCCTTGCCCAAGCTATCCATTCCAGAAGGTAACATTAATCAATGCAGTGTAGTTACATGGAAGTGAGGTTGAGCAGCAAGTTTTAAAAAGGAGCAAAAGATTTCATGCAGATATCAGTGCCAATCCCTATGCATGTGAGTGCCACCAACAATGGGCCTAATCAAATCATATCCCCAACAGAAAATGCAGACTGCGCAATTCAATGTCAAGTCACCTGCTTTGCAGTCTGTGATTCTTAAGGTAATCATGCTCAATCCAACCTCATTGCTAGGGGACAAAAGAATTCAACTGGGGTGCTAACAATTAGAACATTAATGTGGCAGGCCATCTTTGCAGTCTCATTAATGTTTGCTGCATCGACGTCACATCACTTAAAGAAAACATATTTAGCCAACTAAGAAGCCAGTGGTGTTAACAGATCTGCATTACTATGTTGGGAAAAGATCCAAGTATCCAACACAAACATTATCTCCTAAAGAGAATATGCAACGCACACAAATAGTATCAACAAGGTTATGATCAAACGTAGTACTCAATGATATGCTTGGATAATGAAAACTGCAATAGGTTAAGACCTGCCAGAATATATTCTAACCTGATTGGGGTGTAGGACCACGGTGTTGACAGCTGCGCGACTTTCATATTCTCGTTGGCAAGTGGCGGTCCTGAAATTATACATGCACAAGAATAAGACTCAAACCAACAGCATAATATGCATCATGGTCTAAAAAATCAGTAGCAAAAAAAGGGTGTTACTAGAATGTGGAGTATCTAATTACAATTTCAACTTCAAAACCACTATTCCTTCATATAAAAAAACCACTCTAAGTGTCGGGCAGACTCTCACTTGGGCAATTGGATGAAATTTGGATGGAGCAGACTTAAATCCTGTTAGACCTATTTCACCCAAACCAGACCAAGTTGAATATACTGTGAGTCTGCATAATAGCACTTAGAGATGGATATGCTTTGGATTCTCCGTCCAGTTAAAATAGTTATTTGAGAAGAACCTTTCAGAAGAACAGCAGGTCAATGAAAAAAGAGCAGTAGCCAAGCAACATAATAAAATGTGAAATCTCACCGTAAATCCCAGATTCTCACAGTGCCGTCCTCAGAACCTGAGTACATCCAGTTGCCATCACAATGGAATCCCACAGCCATCACATTACTAGTATGCGAATCATAGCTAATTACCTGTTAGGTTTACTTTTATTAAACAAGGAACGGAAACATGTTGGCCCAGATTGATTGCTTTTAGAGAACATGTAACATACCGGTTGTGGGCTATTTGAGTTAACATCGAAAAGGCGGATATGTGAATTGCCAGCAGCAGCTAAGAATCGCTTGTCTGGGGTTATCTCAAGGCGATTGACTTGCTGCAAAAGAGAGGTTATCAAAAGACAATACAATGCATAATATTGCAAGTAAGTACCCAGCAGCTAAGAATAAGCTTGTCTGTGTTTTTATTGTACTCGTGGACAAAGTCGCAAGCCAACAGAAGGGATCAAGGAGAACCCAGAAGCACTCACCGAGTCTGGATATTGAATGGTGCGGTAACAGCGACCACTCTTGGCTTCCCAAAATCTGATTGTGTGATCATAACTTGCAGTTGCTAGAATGACAGAAGGTTGAGCCATTCACGCCACCGTCCTGCTCATACATAAAAAACACACTCTTAAAGGAAAAAAAAAGGCATGGAGAATGCATAATGTAATACACGCATTTTGGCCTAATGAAGATACCATCTTAACCAAGAAATGTGCCCCACCCGCATAAGATCATTTACTACATGAGTTTCGGTCAAAGTACACATGGAAACTTATCAAACTAGCTTAATAGATAGAGCCTGGCTGGTTCCAACAGATTGAAGAGATCTGAACTGCGCCTAGCTCGCCAGTTATATGTTCCATTTTTGCAGCATCTCTAAAACTGAAACAATGCATCATATACTCTCAGAAAATTATTCACCACAAGGAGGCCGGCGTTTCTAGAGGCTTCTCACTTGGCAGCTGGGACCTAGGCAAGCAAGCACACCACCTAATTTATCGGATCATTTTCCAGAGGCAAATCAAAGAAAGCCAGGAACCTAAAATCTCGGGGAAAGAAAGCTGCACGGATCACGCTAATCGGATGGATCGGGGTATAACATGCAGGTCTGGTTGCTCACAGCAAAGAACGGAACACTGCTAGTGCAAGAACGATCCCAGATGACTCTACCTACCTTAGGGCTCCAGCACCAACAGGAGAAAGCTGGTGTGGCGCGGATCCTGCCGTCTCCTCGCCAGCCCCGTGGAGGGGACGCGGCGAGACGAGTGGAGAGCTGTGGCGCGGCTTCCCTCTCCGGCGCCGGTGAAAGGTCGTCGGGAACGGGGGGCAGCAAGAGCCGGGGCCGCGAGGGTTGACGGCCTAGTGGGGAGGAGGCGGCGGACTGAGACAGGGGGAGCACACGACGCCGGAGTGGGGCACGGAGATGGCTAGGGAGAAGAGGAGGCGGCGGACTGGGGCAGCTAGACGGCGGCGGTGTTGGCCAGGAGGAACGAAGTAGGGAGGAGAAAGCGACGGGCGCAGGGAATCGTTCCTAATTACCCTGTCTCGTCTTTGTGCTTGTGCCACGTCAGTTTTTCCATGGTGCCCCGCGAATAGAGTGCTCGAGAGAGGGAAGAGAGCAATAAAAGGGGCCGAAATACAAAACCTTGTATTCTTACAAAATGGGTTGATTTTGTTTTGTAAAACTCCATATTCTCTTAGGCCTATGCCAATGCAAATATCCTAGTGCGATTTCATAAGTATTTTGCTGACGTGGCATACTAGGTAATTAAGAGAGATGGTGAGGTAGTATCTTAGTTAACATACAACCCTTGCGTGGCTATAGGCAAAAAAAGTTCTAACCCAATCATATGTTTGCACGAGCCTCAAATCGTTAAATCTAGATAGAACCAATAGAAAAAAATGCATTGAACTAGTTGTATTTTATGTTTCTATTACCCCAATCATATTAACGTGATAATAGACGGTGCATTGTCGCATGCATTAAGTTACAAGGCGGGAGGGTGGGGTTTTTGATGGGGTACTTTGGGGTGTGTTTCTTGAAATTAAATGAGTCTCTTTTCGTCGAATCATCAACTCGTTCTTTTCTCTTGTGCCTCTTGTAGCCTTTAGTGGTGGATCTATGTATCATCAGTCAACAAGTTAAATATGTAGTTTGGTCCGGCATAGTACCGTCATGGAAGAGGTGGACGACGCAAGGGAAAAGGGTCTGGGTTCCATCCTCGTCCATGAGGTGCCTCCTCCACCAAAGTGCTTGGGTTCGATGGTTTTGATCTCCATAACCAGTGAGACGTTGTTCATAATCTTTCATGCCTAACAAACTCTCTCTCTCTTGTCGACTGTGGTGGCAGTTGTGGAGCAATGCGTTACATATATTGTGGGTATTTTATGAAGAGTCTTGCTTTCTTGATCTTCTTTTGGCAGCGCTTTCGTCTTTGTATTTTCGAGATCATGCATTCTTTGTGTCGAGAGACTACGAAGAGTTGTTGTCCCAACTACAAAATGAGCACTTGTTCAGGCTTAAACTAGGATGATTGATTTTGTATTTTTTTTTGTGGGAAACGCATTGTGGATTCATCGCTCGAAGAAAATGCATAAAAGAGGAAGACTCGACAAGAAAATTATGTTTTGCACCGTGGTGGGACTAGAGTATCTTACATTCTATCCCCTAAAAGTCAATCATGTGTTCCCACCACTTCCCTTCCTCCCACGCTTGCTCTACTCACCGGTGGCGGGGGAGGCCAACTAGAGCAGAGGAGGCAGCAATGCCCATAGGAGGTTGGGTGAAGTAGGGGACCCAATGTGGGACGCGAAGGTGGGAAGGCCCGCAACAGCGACAGTGGACATAGGAGGCCAGCGACGTGATGAGAGATCAATTATGAGGTTGTGTCTTCCGAAGACAGTGGCAAATAAACAACATGGGGGATCCGGAGAGGGATGCATGAGCACACGAGGTGAAAATTCCCTCATGTCATCGCACCTACCGGGTGGAGTCTACCCACGTCTCTTGCCTTCACAACCACGAGGAACCGTTTAACACTCGCATAACGAGATTCTCGTCCTCTGTCTTGGACCTGAAAGTTAAGGCAATGGACCCGTTGATCTACTGCATGAAAACTTCAAGGTAGCATCACCCAGACCAAAATGCGTAATGATTCGAACACCATCCTATGTTGAACTTGCTGATTGGTTGGTACCTATGCTCCAGTATGCATGTCGATATAAGAGGGAGAGATTGCACACCTGGCACGCATTGATACGTCTCAAACGTATCTATAATTTTTTATGTTTCATGCTTGTTTTATACCAAATACTACATGTTTTATTTATAGTTTATATCATTTTTATGCATTTTCCGGGACTAACCTATTAACAAGTGCCACAGTGCCAGTTCTTGTTTTCTGTTGTCTTTTTGTTTTAGAAAAGCTAGTCGAGAAATATTCTCGGAATTTGACAAAAATTTACGGGGATCATTTTTATGAAGATAGGAAGACGTAGTCCAAAGGGTAGCCGGGGAGGCGACTCTGGGTGACTAGACGCGACCCAGGCGCGGCCAAGGGTGGGCCCGCACCTGGGGTCGTCTGGCCCCCCAGGTGCCCTCTGGCGCCGCCTCTTCGCATATATATTCCTCTCGCCCAGAAAACCCTAAGTACCCGAACACAATTCCACGAAAATACGCGAGGCCGCCGCCGTCGCCAACCCTAGTTCGGGAGGGTTCTGAATCTCTTCCCGGCACTCTGCCGGAGGGGGAGATCATCACCGGAGGGCTCTACACTGCCATGCCTGCCTCCGAGTGATGCGTGAGTAGTCTACCATTGGATTACGGGTCCATAGCAGTAGCTAGATGGTTGTCTCTTCTCCTTGTGCTACCATGTTTAGATCTTGTGAGCTGACTATCATGATCAAGATCATCTTTATGTAATGCTACATGTTGTGTTTGCTGGGATCCGATGAATTGTGAAGCTATGATCAAGTTTGTTCATCTATTTATCTTTATGTTTTATTTATGATCATGCATGCTCTCCGATGCTAGTGGTTGATTTGGCCAAGTAGTTGCTAGTGTCTCCAAGAGGGGGTATTTATGCTAGATAGTGGGTTCATGCCTCCCGTGAGTCTGGGCACGAGTGACCGAAACGTCTAAGAACGGGGATGTGCTGTTGCTACTAGGGGTAAAACAGTGGTGCTATTTCTACGTGTTATATGCATTGCTTACACTACACACTTTGCTTATTGCAATTATCTGTTGCTTGCAGCTTAATACTTTCGGGTGAAACGGATAATTATCCCGGGATGGATTATTAGTCATAGATGCAGCTAGCAAGCGGTCTATGTATTTTGTTGTAATTCCCAATTAAATACTACAGCGAACTATAGCTTGTCATGATAGCATTGTCATGCCCTTGCAATTTGTTAATTGCCCAGCTGTAAATTGTTTACCCAACATGTTTGTTTATCTGTTTATTGGAGAGACACCACTAGTGAACTATGGACCCCGGTCCATTCTTTTACATTGATAAAAACACCGTTCCATTGCTTCCCACCATCATTTGCTCGCTATTCATTTTTGCATTTACATTTATTTTTCACACCATATGTTTAATCCTTTGTATTCAGCAAGCCAGGGAGATTGACAACCTTACTGTTTCGTTGGGGCAAAGTAGTTTGATTGTATTATGTGCAGGTCCACGTTGATCTACAAGCCAGGGAGATTGACAACCTTACTGTTTCGTTGGGGCAAAGTAGTTTGACACCGTGTTGAAGCTCTCTTCCAACTCCTACTGGTTCGATAACCTTGGTTTTGTTCTCAAGGGAAAACTGCTACCGTACTGCTTCATACCTTCCTCTTGGGGCTCCCAACGAACGTGTGTTACGCATCATCACGCATCAAGACCGGCTGGAGGCAAAGGCGTAAGTCGGGGTTAAGATGCAAATGTGGGATTCACGGGACAACAACGACAGACATGCTGACATGGAAAAATAGGAAATAGAAGATGACACACTAGTACAGAACGACACATTGTATACCCCTCTATGGAAACGACACGAGTTAGGCGACGGAAACTCGCAATTTTACCGTTTTCGCTGAGGCCTGGCCGAACTGGGCCGCGGCTGGCCCGTCAACATTGTCAACGGAGAAATTATTAACTTCGTTACCCATCTTGTTGGCAACGGTCATAATTTTTGCTCCGTTTCCGATATGTGACTCTATGGCAACAGAAACTTTGTTGTGTCCATTTGCAATGTGGACACATTCCATCTTCTCGGAATTCAAAGCGAGGCGAGTAACTGCTATGGCGTAGTGGCACCGCCCACTACTACTTAAAAACCCCGATCTCCCTGCTATGTCAGTACGCCACTTCACCGCAGCCATGGATACTCCTAGCTACTCCTCGGGCGCCCGCCACCGCAGCCGTTCGCCGCCGCCGCGGAGAGCCACTCGTCTTCCGCCTGATTGGAACCGCGTCATCGTCGGGCTGGCCGTCGCGCAGCGTGGATCACACGTTCGCTGGGAGACCCCAAGAGGAAGGTATGAAGCAGTGTAGCAGCAGTTTCCCTCAGTATGAAACCAAGGTTTAGTCGAACCAGTAGGAGCAAGAAATCACTTCTGAAGGTTGTCAGTGGCGCACTGACGTGGAACTGCACACAACACAATCAAACTACTTTGCCCCAACGAAACAGTGAGGTTGTCAATCTCACTGGCTTGCCGAAAACAAAGGATTAAACGCATGGTGTGGAAAACAGTAGTAAATTGCAGAGAATGAAAAGGAACAGTGTTTGCAGTTGGTTGTATTATTAGTGTAAAAGAATGGACCGGGGTCCACAGTTCACTAGTGGTGTCTCTCCATAAAAGATAACTAATATGCTGGGTGAACAAATTACAGCTGGGTAATTGACAAAATATTGAGCGCATGACAATGCATATATATGACATGATGATTACTATGATATTCATATGGGCATTACGACAAAATACATAGACCGTTATCCAACAACGTCTATGACTAATAATCCACCGCCAGATTGTCATACCGAGTTTCCCGTTGGTATTAAGTTGCAAGCAACGGATAATTGCATTAAGTAATGTGCGTAATGTAAACAAATGCATTAGACCTAACGGCGCACCCTTAAGCTAAGCATCGGTTATTTTATCCCTAGTGGCAACAGCACATCCACAATCTTAGAAGTTATTGTCACTCTCCCAGATTACCGGAGGCATGAACCCACTATCTAGCATAAATACTCACTCTTGGAGTTACAAGCATCTACTTGGCCAAATCATCTACTAGTAATGGAAAGCATGCAAGATCATAAATAACATATAAGATAGATTGATAATCAACTTGACATAGTATTCAATATTCATCGGATCCCAGCAAACACAACATGTAGCATTACAATAAGATGATCTTGATCATGATAGGAAGCTCACAAGATCTAAACATGATAGCATAAAGTAGAGAGACAACCATCTAGCTACTGCCATGGACCCGTAGTCCAAGGATGAACTACTCACGCATCACTCCGGAGGCAGGCATGGTGATGTAGAGCCCTCCGGTGATGATTCCCCTCTCCGGCAGGGTGCCGGGAAGAGCTTCTGAACCCTCCCGAGCTAGGGTTGACGGCGGCGGCGTCTCTGGAACTTTTCGTGGATAATGGCTCGGGTGTTTAGGGTTTTCGCGTCGGGAGGAATAAATAGGCGAAAGGGCGGCGGCTGTGGAGCCACGTGGGCCCCACACCACCCCACGGCGCGGCAGGGGGGCCCGCGCGGTCCCATGGTGTGGGTGCCACATGGCCCTCCTCCCACAGTACAGAAAAGGTTATCAGTGGCGCACCATTTTTGATTTGTGGCGCACCCCCAGATTTGCTGGGTGCGCCACAGAATTCTCGCCACTAATTTTTTTTCTGTGGCGCACCTGGCTTGGTGCGCCACAGAATTCTCGCCACTAATTTTTTTCTGTGGCGCACCTGGCTTGGTGTGCCACAGAATTCTCACATTTCTGTGGCGCACCTGCGTGGTGCGCCACAGAATTCTCAAAAAATTGAAAAAATTCAAGAAATGCAAAAAAAATATAAAAAGTTTCAAAAAAAATCAGAAAAATCAAAATATGAAAAATCCTAATTACTGGAATTATTTTCAGATTTTTTGAATTTTTTGAAATTATACCTTCCCGCTAGGTCACCATCCTCAAATTGCTCCAACCTAGCACGCTTAACTTCTAATTTCCACCCAGTTCACCTACCCTTGTGCTAATCAAGTTCTTATTGATATATATATCATATGAACCCTCTTAAGTCTTGTATGTGTATATGTGTGGTATGTGTTATAAATATGTGTTTTTAAATTTCAGATTTTTCAAAAACTTCTAAAGTTTCAAAAGGAGATTCAAAAGTTTCAAAAGATCCAAAAAAATTCAAAAAACTTAAAAACATTCAAAAAATCCAAAAAATTCAAAAAAGTCAAAACACTTCAAAAAATTCAACAATTTTTATTTTTTAATTTTTTTTAAATTTTTTCCTTTTTTTTTGATTTTGCTGCGAAAAATCATCTGTTTGAAATAACTTTTATTTCTTTTGGAATTAGAGGAATCTGTGAATTGCGGACCGGGTAAACCCGGGTGGATTCGAACTCGGATTTTTCTCTAGTTTTTTTTGACATATTTTTTGCATTATTTCGACGTCTTATGCAAAAGTTATGGCTGTTACAAGTTTTTTTCCTGTTTGTTGCAGAAAAGGTCAAAATTCATATTTCAAAATTTCTATACCTACTAGACACTCAAACCTAGCTAGATGTCAAAGGATTCTATTTATTGAAATTTTTATCATTTTCTTTTACTTCCTGCAAGACTAAAAAGGCGATCCACGGGGGGGGGGGGGGGGGGGGGGGGGCAGGTGCGCCACAGTTTTTTTTTTCAAATTTTAACCCGCCCCCCAGATAACTTTCTGTGGCGCACCTGGCCATGTGCGCCACAGAAATGTGACTTTCTGTGGCGCACCAGGCTTGGTGCGCCACAGAATGTCTAATTTCTGTGGTGCGCCACAGAATGCCAACCTACCTATATAGGGTTTCCCTACTAGTGTCCGTCTCTCCTCTGGACTCCGTCTTCGTGTTGGAAAAATAGGAGGTTCTGTCCAAGTTTCGTCCAATTCCGAGAATATTTCCAGACTAGATTTTCTGGAATACAAAAACAGCAGAAAACAGGAACTGGCACTGTGGCATCTTGTTATAGGTTAGTCCCAGAAAATGCATGAAAATGCATAAAAATGCTATGAAGTGTATATAAAACATGTAACAATTGGTATAATATCAACATGAAACATCAGAAATTATAGATACGTTTGAGACGTATCACAGCGGCACTGGCAATTTAGGAGGCCAGTGTTGTGGTCAAATGTTGGCCTCCCCGGTGGCTGGCACCTCAACCGCGTGAGGGTGCCTATGTCGCCAGAAGACGATACGGGATCCTCGGGCGCCTGCCACCGCAGCCGTTCGCCGTCGCGGAGAGCCACTCGTCTTCCACCTAATTGGAACCGCGTCATCGTCGGGCTGGCCGTCGCGCAGCAGCACTGGCAATATAGGAGGCTAGTGTCGTGGTCAAATGTTGGCCTCCCCGGTGGCTGGTGCCTCAACCGCGCGTCGGTGCCTATGCCGCCAGAAAGAGTTGAGCTGCTTAAGAGCCGCCAGCTCCTCCTCCCGCCGGAGCAGCGTGATGATCCACCTACGACGACGACGAGATGTGGGAGGAGCGCACGAGCGGCTTGTCGGCGAGGAGCCGCGCGACGACACGGACGGCTATGCGGCTCTCCTCGCATACGAGCAGGAGAAGGCGGACGCTGAGGAGTAGATAGGGCTGTAATTATTTATTTTTATGTTCTTCATTCTAGAGTGTCGTATGTAGGCCCAGTGTGTCAGTGGACAACTTAAAGGATACGATTGTTTATCGCCCCCGTTTCCGATGTGGTACTTGTGCTATAAATGCACCATTCCAACAATCCTAACGCTCTCTCTCTCTCTCAATCTCACTCTCATAGTGTGGCGGTGGCTTCAAGCAGTGCCAGATCTAACCCTTATCTCGCAGATCTGAGCATCGCCGCCACACATTTTCCCCCAGCGGCACGTCCCCTAGCCGCCACGCATCTTCCCCCATCGGCGTGTCCCCTAGCCGTCGCACATCTTCCCCAGCGGCGCGTCCCCTAGCCGCCGCACATCTTCCCCGAGCGGTGCATCGCATCTTCCCCGAGCGGCGCATCGGATCTTCCCTGAGCGGCGATGCCACCGCCGGTAAGCTCAGCCATGCAATGCGCAAGTTCTAAAAAAATCACCACAGTTTGTTGCTCGATCTGTCTTCTAAAATTTTTACCACAGCTTGTTGCTCGATCTGTCTTCTACAAAAATTATCACAGTTTGTTGCTCGATCTGATTGCTCGAATGTGCTCGATCTATTTGTTCTAATTGGGCATTTTAAGTAGTTCGATATGTTCTCTAAAATATGTAACGACTAATTGGTTTGCACTCAATATTATACACCTACATGTTCTCTCAAATATTTAGATCGATACTGACCATGCATCTATATCCTCATCAGATGTACATAAGATGTGTCCTTACTCAAGATGTGCTTGTCAAGGCTGATGCTCTTCTATGGAGTATCAATGATTATCCAGCTTTGGGCAGTATGGCAGGTAGAAGAGTAACATGAGGTTATAAAGCATGCTGCTACTGCTACCAAAAACATTTGTCAATAGCAAGGAGAGTTGAAGATGTATCACAGTTTGCTACATTTGTCCTTACTAAATGATGATGCTCGTTTGTGGAGTATCAATGATTATCCAGCTTTGGGCACTATGGCAGGAAGAAGAGTGGCAGGAGATTATAAAACATGTCACTGCTACCAAAAACAATTGTCAATAGCTAGCAGGTTATAAAGATGTATCACTGTAATGTAGAGCTACCTTATGAATCTGAGCTACTACCCTATGAATCCCAGCTACTACCTTATGAAACCGAGCTGTCATTTTTGTGCTTGTGCTGTGAGATTTTAAATGACGAGTGACATCTGTATACGCGCCATAATAGGCTTCTGAAGAAATCTCAATGCAAACGGGTAAATTCAAACTGTCCGTTACTGATGAGCTCGACACTGAGGTAACAGAGGTAAGGGCACAACCGTTGCCAAAAACATGCCTCATCAGCGACGGTTTTTTACCTACGTTCCCGATGAGGGACTTCACATCAGCAGCGTGGGCGGGGACACAGACCATTTTTCCGTTTCTGATGTGTCGTTCTGTACTAGTGACATGTCAATGATGACGTTGCTGTCATGTCCGACAAACTAGTAGAAAAATGTCTCCATCGAGAACCGAGAAAGGTAAATCCAAACTTGTCTCTTTCCTACCACCAAAGAGCAAAGGTCGTTATTCGAATGGGCACAATACAGATAAGATGCCAATGAAGTACTCACTTCGTCGAATGAAAATCACGCCACTTATTTCGAAATGGAGGGAATGCTGCCTGAAATACATTTTGCTTTGTTTTCTCCACAGTGAAGTTGAAACATAAACTATTTTTTGCAGAGACGAAGAGAATCATCATCAGATTTTGATTGGGGAGTTTCAAAAAGAAATTAGCCGGCCAGGGGCCACTTGACTCCTCGTCCTCGTCTTCTCCACCCCCCTCGGCATCCCCGTCCCACCTCACATACGCAAACTCCCCACGTATGCTATTCCCTATGCAATTTTTAGTACGGTTTCATAAGTATTTTGCTGACATGACATATTAGTTAATTAATAAAGAGAGGGTGAGGTTGTACCTTAGCTGACATACAACCCTTGTGTGGCCATAGGTAAAAAAGGTTCCGATCCAATCATACGTGCATGAGCCCTAAATCATTAAATGTAGACAAAACCCATAGAAAACAATCCATTGGACTAGTTATATTTTATGTTTTTATTACTCCTACCATAATGTGATAAGAGACCGTGCATTTGGCACAAACATCAAGTTACAAGGCGGGGGCTAGGGTTATTGATGGGTGGGTGTTTCTTGAAATTAAATGAGTTTCTTTTTGTCGAATCCATCAAATCGTTCTTTTCTCTTGTGCCTGCTATAGACTTTAGTGGTGGATCTATGGATTATTAGTCAACACGTTAAATACGTAGTTTGGTCCGTCATAATATCGTCATTGAAGAGGTGGGCGACGCAAGGGAAAAGGGTCCGGGTTCCATTCTCGTCCATGAGGTGCAATCTTTATCGCCCTCCTCCCCCAAAACTAGTAGTGTTTGGGTGCGATTATTTTGGATCTCCATACCCAGCGAGACGTTGTTCATAGTCTTTCATGCCTAACGAGTAACGACTCTCTCTCTCTCTCTCTCTCTCTCTCTCTCTCTCTCGTCGACGGTGGTGGCAGATGTGGAGCAATACGTTACATATATAATGTGTCTCTTTTATGAAAATTCTTGCTCCTTCGTCTTTGTTTTTTCGAGATCCTGCATTATCTGTGTCGAGAAACTACACATAGCTATTGTCCCAACTAAAAGTGAGCACTTGCTCAGGTCTAACTAGGATTGTTGGTTTTCTCCCCATTTTAATAAGATATTTATATATTTGTTTTGTCAGAAAAGAATGGTGGATTTTATCCCTCAAAAGAAAATGGTGGATTTTCTTCAGATAAAAAGAGGAAGACTCCAGAAGAAAATTATGTTTTGCACCATGGTGGAATTAGAGCATATTCCATTCTAGCCGCCAAAAGCCAAGCAGGTGTTCCCACCACTTCCCTCCCTCCCATGTTTGCTCTACTCACCGGCGGCGGCGGGGAGGCTAACTAGAGGAGGGGGAGCAGGGGAGGCGGCGGTGCTCTCAGGAGGTTGGGTGAAGCGGGGGACCCAATGGAGGCATATGAGGCCAGCGATGTGACAAGAGATCGATTATGAGGTTGCATCTTTCGATGACAGTCAAAAAAAAAAAACAAGAGGGGAACCGGAGAGGTATGCATGAGCGCGTGAGGTTAAAATTCCCTCATGTCATCGCACCTACCGGGTGGAGGCTACCCACGCTCCTTGCGTTCAGAACCATGATGAACCGTTTAACACTCGCATAATGAGATTCTCGTCCTCTGTCTTGGACCCGACAATTAAGGCAATGAACCTGCTTACTGGTTGGTACCTATGCTCCCGCATGCATGTAGATGGAAGAGGGAGAGATCACACACTGCCACACATCAAGAACGGCTTGAAGCGAAGGCATAAGTCGGTGTTAAGGATGACTCCAACGGGGCGACGCATCGAGTCCGCGCGCCTCCGTTCCTGTCCGTGGAGGCCAAAAACATAGCCTAACGGGGCGACGCAAACGGACCGCGGTCCGTTTTTCGGTCCGCCGTGACCCATTCTTGGCCCAAATTTGGGCCACCGATGCATCGGCCGCGGACGCGAGCGGAGCGCTTTTGTGTCCTGCCCTAGTCCGCCCCTGGCCCGCGCTTGGCCCCGTGTCAGTGTGATACAACGGTCACCTACCCCGCATTAACTGTCCCTAGGAGTCGCCAGAGTCGCTGCGCACGCCGTTGCAGACGCGGCAGAGGAGGCCGAGATGGAGCAAACACGTCGCGCGGCGGAGACTGCCAAACGCGCAGCCAGGCGCAAGCGGCAACGCGATGCCGGGGCCGCCGCCAAGGCCGAGGCCGCCAAGGCGGCAGGAGCAGGAGGCTCCAACTGATGCCCTATCCCCGCCGGCGCCGCCGCCTATGTGCGGCCAATTTTGGTACAACGCCGGCGGTGCTACGTGTTTCGTAGCGACTAAAGAAGAGAGGAGGAGGAGCCAGCTAGTCCGTCGCTGGCCCCGGTCATGGCGAAGGAAGAGCCAGCAAGTCCGTGGCCAAACGGGCGGCTGGCTGGACGTTCCTCAAGGCCGAAGCCCTTGATCTCCCCCTTATCGGCCATGGCGGTGGCCGGTTATTAATTAGGTTTAATGATAGTGTAGATTAATGTAGGGAGATGGATCGCCGGCCGGCGTTCACATTAGGCCGACGGCCCGGCTACTCCAAAAACGCGTACGGCCGGCTATATAGTTGCCTCGCCGCGGTCCGCTACTCATCATCGCACCGATGGCAAACCGGGAAGACGAAGCTATGGCCGTGCAGGCGGCGCTTGCCGTGCCGAAGGAGGAGGAAGTCGTGCCCGAGGAGGACGCCGTGCCGAAGAAGGAGGAAGTCGTGCCCGAGGAGGACGCCGTGCCGAAGGAGGAGGAAGTCGTGCCGGCTACTCCACCGCGCCCACCTGCCTCGGCGTACAATCCCTGGGAGCCCTGGTCTCCCTGGGAATCTCGGCTCGCCTTGGCAGACCCAAGGTGGTTCGCACCGCCGTGGAACCAGAAGCGGCAGTGGCGCCGGAGTATGTGCCGGGATCTCCACCGCCACCCCCGGCCATCGATGCGCCGGCTACTCCACCACCACCGGAGGAGGACGACGACGAGGAGAAGGACTAGATTATAGGTCGTATTTTATTATAAATTCCCAATGTAATATTCAAAATTCTATGTTTAATGAAATATTGGAAGAAAAAAAAAAGTTGGCCGGACTGGATGCGTCGGGCCGTTGGGGGCAGTGGCCGAAAAGGGGCGGACATGGGCCGGACGCGCGTCCGATTGCCGACCCAAACGGACCAAACGCGGACCAAACGCGTGTCCGTTTGGGTCGCCCCGTTGGAGTCATCCTAAGATGCAATGGTGGGATTCACGGGGCAACACCGACACACCACGTCAGGGTTCTTACCGAGTGATTTGGCGGGACATACATACTGACGTGAAAAAACAGGGGAATATAAGATACCATGACAATGATGACATTGCTGCCATGTCTGACAAACTAGTAGAGAAATGAGGGAGTAGATTTTTTTTGAGTGGATTTAAAAGTTGGTTGCATTTAAAAAAGCCTATAATTCAAAATTCAGTAGTGAGCTTTCTTTCTGACAATGACTCCACGGAGGACCGAGAATGGTAAATCGAGACTAGAGAGTTTTTGCAGGAGACGAAGAGAATCAGCATCAGATATTTGATCGGGGAGTTTCAAAAGAAATTAGCCACTTGACTCGTCGGCCGTCCTCGTCTTCTCCCCTACCCCTCGGCATCCCCGTCCCACCCCACCGATACATACACCAACGCGCACTCCCCACGTAGGTATCCTATTCCCTTCCCTGCGCCTTTCCCCCCTCCCCTTCTCCCTCGGCTTCGGCGAGAACCCACCCATGACGAGCTCCTCCTCCCCGTCCCGGAAGGTACCAAACCCTAACCCCCCTTCTCCCCATTCCGATCTCCCCGATCCCCGTCCGATCTGATGCGCCGCCCCCGCCCGATTCGGCCGGACTTTCTTGCTGGCGTCTATTGCTGATTTCTATCGGGCGTGTTTCCGCAGGTGCTGAGCAAGATCGCCTGCAATCGGCTGCAGAAGGAGCTCGCCGAGTGGCAGCTCGGCCCTCCCGGCGGCTTCTCTTACAAGGTCTCCGATAACCTTCAGAGGTCTGCTCCCTCTCTTCTTCTCCCCCGCTTGCGGCCCGAGCAATCCAATCTCGTTTTCGCTTTCTAGGCAATACTTTTGCAGCTTGTTTTTTTTTGTCTCTGTTTTATTATCATATATATATTGGTCAAACCTCGGGTCTAATTTCGCCCTGATCAAATTATTGCCAACCCGAGACCGGTTCTGCGTGTTTTGGCTTTGTAGCTGTCTCTTCGCTGCATTTTTCGTTTTCGTTACCTGTTTTACCAAACAAAAGCATATATGAAAACCATGATGGGTGACACAACAAAAGGTGGGTCATCGAGGTGTCCGGGGCGGAGGGGACGCTCTATGCTGGCGAGAAGTACCAGCTACAGGTGGACTTCCCGGAACATTATCCCATGGAGGCTCCACAGGTGAGATACGATTCTTCTTGCTACTTTCTTTAGTTTGGACCTTACGCGGTGGACTTCGGCTGTTTTGGTCTGATGGATGTTTTCTGTGCAGGTTATATTTATGAATCCGGCACCTATGCATCCGCATATCTATAGCAACGGACACATCTGTCTAGGTATAATTGCCGTGACCTCCTCTTAACACTTGACTAGTTTTATGTTTGATGCTTTGCACGTTTTATTGGCATATATCCAAGTCCATTGCCTAACCTTTGTGTGTCATAGATTTTTTGCGTGTGTTGTTTGTGTTGAAGCCATTAGTATCATATCTATTCTAACATTCGTCGAGGCCAAGTATGTTCTGCTCAGATTTATGATAACACGTTAGTCAGTTTGTTCTAATTTTGTAAACCAGCTTGGCTACTTAACCTACATAGCTGCAACTTTTTTGGCAGGTTGCTTGACAAATTTGTCATTATGTTCCTAGTTAGGAATGGGACATTCACCTTGATGTGACGTTGGGTCTGTTCATTAAGGCTTTTGATTAATTAAGCTGGAGCTATATAGGGTTACTAGGCACAAATATCATAGCACTAGAGCTTATTAGGTCTATTCAGTACACTATCCTGTCAAATCTGGAATATATAGTTCATCCAATGGCACACATATTTCCTTCAGATGGAGCTTCCAAGAATCTTCTGCTGATTAACTACAAGAGAAGAAATTATGCATTGTTTTCAAGAATCTTCTGCCAATTAACTAAAAGAAAATATTATTCAAACACCTGTATAATAGCTACAACATTCTCTAGTTTTATCAAAACCCTCGTGTATATGGGCGTGGAGAAAAATATCCTATAAAAATTGTGACCATCTTACACTAGTTTATGCAGAGGTCCATAGCCATGACAATTTATCCTGTGAATTATGATGGCACAAACTGCTATCTTACAATCTTCATCTTTATAGCTTTTGTATTTGAACAGTTCTTGTCAGTGCCCCTTTATGGAATGGATGGATACTATCACTAATTGATTGTCCAGTACAATTCTACTGTGTTAATGCTAGCATAAAGCAAAGATACTGATGAACCGAATCATACAGTAGTGTGTCGATGAGCTTGCTGACCTTACCTCGATGAATAAATAATCTTATGGTTATTACAGCTCAACATACCTGAGGAAGTGTCATCTGTTATGAAAATGTAGCCTTAAAAATAGATTAAAATATGTGTTTTAGGCGAACCCTGTAACTTGTGCATTTTATTACGCCGGAGAAATGGACAATCATTGTTTCTTTCAAATAACCGAACTATGTCCAATTATGAACCTAGTCTGAATGTTTGATTAACCATGACAACGCATGGAAATTGAGTACTCGTGTATTTCCATTGGTATTGCCAAATGTTGATAGTCACTAGGGTTCTTTCTTTTTCTCTCTGAAATAAGTATATTTGCTTTTAACACACTTGTTATAATGTACTACAGTGAATTCCCACTTTACATGTGTCATAAGTTTTCCTGGCTGAATCTAATTACTTTTCCATTATTCTGCCTAACTTTGACCAATTGGCATATCAAATTTCTATGTTAAATTTATTAGACAAGGTAAGTGAGACGGCTCACTATATTTTAAGTTATGTCTTTCTAAGATGAATACAGGTATCTGGAGGTTTGGTGAATGTCCTGTCCATTTTTGCCATAGCTTGTGGACTGTAAGGTCGAGCCGTAACAGCTAGCTTGTGTGTTTTTTGTTCTTATTCATCATTCTAGAAACCTAGTCAAGCCTTCAAGGCTGTGTCTGATCCTTTGAACATAATTGACAATAAAATGATACACTTGTTAGTGTGTGTTCTCGAGCATTTGTTAATGTGTCTACTTTTATTCAACATCTGCCATATTTTGACGTGCTTAAATGGTGTATTTTGATGTTCTAAAATCTCTGAAATACCAGCTTTCTCTCGGTTCAATTGTCTGCAGATATATTGTATGACTCCTGGTCGCCAGCAATGACGGTCAGTTCTGTGTGCATCAGCATCTTGTCTATGTTGTCAAGTTCACCGGCAAAGGTTACACAGCTTCTATGCATCCCCTCCCAATCAAATTAATGACCATCTAGCTAATTACATATTGGTTGCAGGAACGTCCGGCTGATAATGACCGCTATGTGAGGAACTGCCGCAATGGGAGGTCTCCGAAGGAGACCAGGTGGTGGTTTCATGATGACAAAGTGTGATTGGTTCCAATTGGCTTCTTCCGGCAGCTGTTCTCTACACATGAGCCTACCGTAGTATGGCGTACATCTTTCATGAAAGATTATTTAGGCAAATATTCCAAAGCCATCAATTTGACGGCAAACTAACATGCCCAAGTGGTTTTGTACATGAATGTGCACCTGTATCAGTTTCCGTACTTATGAAATACCCCGTATTACCCCTTTGATATACAAAGTAATCATGAGTGTATCTTGTCGATTTACTCAGTAGAGTCATCAGGTTCTGGCTGAGCCTTATTTGTTCGATTTTCCAATCTGCCAGCGTCATCATCTGCTGACGAGCATCTTTCAGAAAATTGCGAGTAATGTGTAACATCGTACTGATGATATGTCTCTGCATTAGAAAAAATGGCCCTCCTGTGCATATTCACAGTGTGCTTCCATTCTGCACGGTGAGATGACCAGCCAGGATTCAGGACCAGAATACTTCTTACTTCAAATGGTTCAAGCCTTCAAGTGAAATGTCACCGATAAGGAGGATAGTGAATATATACCTAACGAATTACTTGTCAGATGTGCATTACAGGTGACTAGAATATGAGAATTTGCATGAATTTTCTTGGTAACTGGAATGTGAGAAAATTCCAGTCACCTTGCTTCTACTTTTGGGCTTATGAAATTTATACTTATGAGATGTGCAATGTCGATATTGTTCCTTACGTGACATTATAGCAGTTTCTCCCTACCGGAGCTTATCCCCAGTTCCCCACCAAAATCCATGAACTTGCTTTTCCATAAGAACAAACCCAAAAGAAGTGGCCCTAAGACTACGAGTGTGTGAGTCAAGGCTTTACAGAAACTTGGTGTTTGAGCAGTGTATGTTGTGACTTATGATTTCTGTTCTTAAGGCTCTAAATTGTACTTGACTCTGCCATATAAAGCACAATTTTTTTAGAATGTAGCTAGATTTACATCCATATTGAATAGCAGAATATAACTTGTTCGTGCGTATATATAGTTGGATTTTCTTCCTGCAAGGCGTATATAATTGTACTGCATTTAAGAGATATGCAAATCTTCTATTAAAAGTGAATATTGCAAGTGAGATATTATCACGATATCACAATTACTACCAAATTTTAGCAGAATAAAATCCGACCGTTTAATCAAAATCAGCGTATATTCATAATTAAAGCTATATCCCATTTTATGTGCACACTGCACACACGTGCAAATTTGTTGAAAGCCAAGATGCCCTATATAAGAAACTCCTTAAACCCCATCGTTTCTCAGTTCTCACGTCCCCTTCTCTCTCCGTTCATCCTCGTGATCAGACTCGCCATGGGCGCCGCCGGCATAGTTGCGCTACTCATGGTGACGATTCCGGCATTGCTGCTGCCAATGGCAGCGGCCGGCAACACGCCGCCGTTCTCATGCGGTCCGGGCGCGGCGCAGCTGGGCTACCCGTTCTGCGACCAGCGGCTGCCCGTGGAGCGGCGCGCGGCGGACCTTGTAGCGCGGCTGACGCTGGCGGAGAAGGTGTCACAGCTGGGCGACAAGGCGGCGGCGGTGCCGCGGCTAGGCGTCCCGGCGTACAAGTGGTGGTCGGAGGGGCTGCACGGGCTCTCCCGGTGGGGCCGTGGCATGCATTTCAACGGCACCGTCCGCGCCGTCACCAGCTTCCCGCAGGTGCTGCTCACCGCCGCCTCCTTCGACGACGCCCTATGGTACCGTATCGGCCAGGCCATTGGCACGGAGGGTAGGGCGCTGTACAACCTGGGCCAGGCGGAGGGGCTCACCATCTGGTCCCCCAACGTGAACATCTACCGCGACCCGCGGTGGGGCCGCGGCCAGGAGACCCCCGGCGAGGACCCCACGACGGCGAGCAAGTACGCCGTGGCCTTCGTGAGGGGCCTGCAGGGCACATCGACGACGACGCTGCAGACCTCGGCGTGCTGCAAGCACGCCACGGCGTACGACGTCGACGACTGGAAGGGCGCGGTGCGGTACACCTTCGACGCGAGGGTGACGCCCCAGGACCTGGCGGACACGTTCAACCCGCCGTTCAAGAGCTGCGTCGTGGAAGGAAAGGCCACCTGCGTCATGTGCGCTTACACGAGCGTCAATGGCGTCCCGACCTGCGCCGACGCCAACCTCCTCACGGGAACCATCAAGGGAGAATGGGAATGAACGGGTACGATGTACATGCATTTAGAAATTTAGATAATGTAGAAATGATGAAACTGGGGATTTAAAGGGGATTTAAACTGCTTAATTTGTGCAGGTATGTAGCTTCTGACTGTGATGCGGTGGCACTAATTCGCGGTGGGCACCATTACAGTCCCACTAGTTGAATGCCCGTGCGTTGCTACGGATTTTAACACGACCGACACTCTACCCGAGGGTGCAAAGGTCTATCTAGTTTTGTGGCCCATCTTTGTTTGAAGGCATGTAGAGTCATCAATACGAAGTATATCCTCATTCCTCTAATCGAACATAAATTATAATCGTCCTATGAAACACTTGTCAGTCTAAGCATTATAATTCAGAAAAAAATAGCCCATGGACAAGGTAGAGGACTTGTGTTCTTCCCTACTTGTTGGCATTAACACAAAAACCTAGTGTACAAAGAGGGCATTCACACCCGAACAACAAAATTCACCAAGAGGCACACACAGGCGTGTCGACTTGTGACATCCAAAAGCAACAGAAAGATCAGGTAAAAGCCTAAAAGAGAAACAAGACAATGATCACGTGTGACATCGATGCTTGCAGTCTCAAGCTACCAGGCGCATC
This sequence comes from Poa pratensis, assembly GCA_947311845.1. Classification (NCBI taxonomy): domain Eukaryota; kingdom Viridiplantae; phylum Streptophyta; class Magnoliopsida; order Poales; family Poaceae; genus Poa; species Poa pratensis. Next base: position 33,668,958 of record CAMZMU010000040.1, read on the forward strand.
AGCACTACAGGTTGTGTGCACATAAACTCGCTTCCGACTGAACAAAGGATGCCTCAAATTCTCAGTCGTTATCATCGAAATCACGTGAGCTCCAGCCACATATCAAAATTAAGATCTTTTTAACCCACGTGACTGGGAACTTATTGCGCAGATCCTACGAGCACAATCTGGGCACCAGGCAAGTTAAGATAGTACGGCACATTTAGACAAAATTTTGGAGCAGAGAGGCTCCTTTAATTCCGATCTAGTAGGGCTCCATTGGAGCACATAATTCCAGTCCAGCGTACACAGCTGCGGCACCAAGCTCTTCCTCGGTCCTAAGAAGCTGCTCCAAATTTTTTTTTAAATAACAGGCGTTAGTAAAAGGTACCAGATTTATCTGCTTGAATGAACGCACACCATGATCCAAGAAAGAGCAACAGAAAATAGCACTATACACAAAAGCTTGTGTATTAAGCCGGTGGCCGCAAGTTTTCCACAACGTTCTACAAAAGATATGGAGACGAGTAGAGGACTGTAAGCTTCTTGCCTGATTGTACCTCGCAAGACGTTCTGATCTGCAAGGTGCTCCGGTCTTGATCTAAACCTGTTTCATAAGAAAGATTGTTGCATTAACTTGACACTGAAAATTAGTCCTACTGATGAGCTCCTTCCAAGCAGAAAGTAGAAACATACCGTAAATAAACCAACGGCCAACTCAGCAATGAGTGTATCCTCAGTTTCACCACTGCAGCCAAGACATCACAGTTGAATATTTCGGACAAGAAAGATGCTGGAAAGAATTACAAAAACAGAAGACAAGGTGACTGGTCATCACACCCCAGCCAGCACGTTTTGACATTTTGACAGCCTCAATGCTCTAAATTATAGACCAAATTTGGTTAACAAAAGGGCATTTTTGCTACATGTTTTATATGGACTATATCATGACATAAGCAAACAATTCAATTCCAAGAAGTGGATGACAAAGTAGATGCATATGGACATGGCATTGCGATGGATTGAGTGCATGGGGTGTTTCGCCTATCCGCGAGTCTTGCATTGCGCTGAGCTAGCAGTGCCTGCCTTTCCTCGGGTGGTTTGTTCTGCCAACGTTCTCTTCGACGGGCGTTCATCTCTTGTCTCTCCTTGGCTGGTACATTTCGCCTTGCCTGCCTCTGGCGGGCATTCCTCTCATCAATCATTTTCTTTTGCCTGGCTGCTCTTCTACGGGCATTCATCTCCTCCCTTTTTTTGGCTGTTAAGCTATTTCGTCGTGCTCTGTCACGTTCCCGTCTTACTTGATTTCTGTCTTTTCTCATGTTTGCAATTGTCTCGCGTTGACAATTAGTTGGCGTTGTCAAAATGAGTTCATCATTGCTTGGTGCGCCCTGGAGCAGTGCATGGGAGCAAGCAGCATCTAGCCTTTCACCTTTAGAAAAAAAATCCATTAATCTATACTCTAATTTAGGTTGTAAAAGTTCATGAATCTTTCTGGTCGATAATTAGCGTAACTATATTCATATGCAGACAATGTTCAAAAGGCACTGGTGTGTAGGACGGTACCGTTGCAAGCTTCACCAGGATCTTTTAGATGAGCTGACATGAGCGTACTATTTACTGAAAGTGTTGAATTCGCTTGAGCTGGCACGCCGTTGTAGTCTTCTGCATGTTGGTGTTGCTGTGACATCTGCATGAATACAAATGTGCACCAGTACTCAATCAAATATTCAAATGTAATATATGGAAACGGAACAATACTATGTGTGCATATGCCAATCTATGAAGATCAGTTGTTGACAACAAGCCACAACATATGTATTATTTTGGAGCTGCATCGTATGTAAAAGCAGGTTGCTATATAAACACCTGAAAATAATAGAGCTAATCTTATAAGTTTTGTGAAGTCGGCAGGTAACGAAGTGTGGGTGTGTAGTCCTAGTTTGGAGACACACAACAGATGTGACAACCTAGGATAAAACGATGAGATTATACCTAGGATAAAACGATGAGAATAGTAATATGTCATATGTATCTGAAGTCGAAAGACACCTGATTACACCCAAAGCTGATCTCTTATGGTCTTGATTGTTGTGCAGTTACACCAATCCAGGGCTGATGGGAGGGAGTTTGGATTTTGGAAGCCGGATAAGCAAGCTGCGAAGGCCAACGTGGAGGACCACACCGGTTTGAACGGGGTGGATGATGACGGACTGGGTCTGACTTTGATCAAAGATGTCACACAACAGATAAGTAATCTGGAGAGGTTATCGTGAGGAAGACGATGTCGGTGATGTCCAGCGCAAAAAAGAAGATGATGTCGGTGATGGATACTGGTTTGGACGGAAATGGGCGACGGCAGGCTGGTTTGGTCTCTTAAGTTGGAAGCAGATCCTGAATTTCTACTCTGGAGCACAACTTAAATCAATGTTGCAAGTAGGGTAGTAGCAGATATCCTTATTGGTATACTCCTCAGATATGCAAAACCAACAATGCCAACATAACCAGGGAAGGGACACATTGGGGCAAAACCATAATTCTGGATAAGTTCTTTAATAAGAGTGGTAAAACAAAACAATTACATTTAAAAACAGTGGTAACTCACAAACCATTGTTGCCAAAAAATACACTTAAACTTGTTCACATACAACACTGATGTTTTTGACTCCTCAAACCATTACATTTTACAAGGAAGACTAAGAGGAACTTCAGTAATAAAATGAGAGCTCATATATAACCAAGGTTAATTAGACTAATCATAGGAAACATTCGTATTAAGTAGTACCTGAAGAATAAAATCAAAATCAAATAATATGCAATTTTTTATACAATCAACGCTATTCAACCACAATGGTTTCTCCACTTATACTTGACAGCATTAACAGGTACCTAAGAAATGGATCTCATATCAGCCATGGATCATAAGTTCTATGCCAAGAAAAGAGAAACTCCTGCTAAACAAGACATTGTTCTCAAATTGAGTTTGGCAGTACACGGAAATTTGAAAATAATTGGCAGATAAGTATCAAAACATTTCTCAATTCAAGATTATAGCAAGTTCATGTTTGTGATAAAAATGAAGAGTAACCAATGAGCACATAACTTTTAAAGAACTCCAATACTAAGGGGTTATATCACTTTATGTTCTGCTATCACCACTGCTACATACAAATTTGAAATAATCATGGAGCTTGTCATGAAGAACAAAACTCTCTTGGATTAGTTACAGAAAATTCTGGTCGCAGCAAAATTACAAAAACATAAATGGAATACAAGCATGCAAGATTGTGTGATTTTTCTTGCCAAAGAGCAGCTGGGTGCGAATCACCTCTAGCAACTGCTACTGTAATACAATTAATTAACTCACGGTTTGGTTTTACACACCAGATGACAAGATTATCAGGCTATCTTCACTATATCTCAATGATAATATCAAAAGACGCGTGCTTGTTCTCGGTCACTGAGAGTAAGAGTCAAGAACGGACAAATGATTAGTTTCTCACCATCAATCACCTGCCTGTCCTCTCTAGTCTCTTCAGAGATGGGCTTCCCCCAGTGGAGAGCTGGCGGCAAGGAACTCGGGGCCGTCCTAGTGGATCCGGTGAGCCCCTTCTCCACCCCCTCCACCAGGCTCGTTCCCAAGCACGGCAGCGTCGGCAAAGGTTCAGCGGTCCAAGTCTCCGCGAGTCGGATTGGAGAGAGACGACGGGTTCACGGGAGGCGGGATGCGAGAGGAGAGCAAGGGGGGATTTTTTAGGGGGGTCGTGGATTTTTGTAGTGGAGGAGGTGGTAAGAATCACGAGCTCCACGATCTACAGTTCCCACGCACGGAGCTGACCGGCAGTTGCACACACACGGAGATGCGGTGGTTGCCATGGAAGGGGAGGCGGCGGTTGCCAAATAAGGGGGAGGCGGCGCTTGGGAACGGGGGAAGAGATGCTGGGGTATGGGGAAGGCGGCGCCGGGAGGGGCGATGGGGGAGCAGAGCGCCGAGCTGCGGGTGGCGGCGAAGCGACGAGCTCCGTGTTTGGCAGCGGCGCGAGCTCACAGATGAGAGGAGAAAGGAGACGAAGCAGCGAACTGCGGTTTTTTTTTTTCTCGTGGGAGTCGAACCAGCGACGCGAGGGGTTGAGCGAGGACGTACCACGGAACACCACCGCAAGAGCGAACGACGTACCACGTGACGTACCATCACGGCAGACTGCGCTTTAATAGTAAAGACTGACGAGGATGCAGTTGCTGCTGCGCTCAAGGCCGGTACGTGTCGTCCGTACAGCCTCTGCTGGTAACGATTTGTTGGAGCAGAGAAGGTAGAGTAACGAAAGTTGCCACTTGATTTCAGGGATGGACATGGACTGCGGGAACTACACGCAGGTGCACGGCATGGCGGCGCTTCAGCAGGGGAAGATGACGGAGCAGGACGTGGACAAGGCCCTCAGGAACCTCTTCGCCGTCCGGATGCGGCTCGGGCACTTCAACGGCGACCCCCGGAGGAGCCCGCTGTACGGGGGCCTCGGCGCCCAGGACGTGTGCTCGCCCGCGCACAAGAGCCTGGCGCTCGAGGCGGCGCAGGACGGCATCGTCTTGCTCAAGAACGACGCCGGCATCCTCCCGCTCGACCGGTCGGCGGTCGGGTCGGTCGCCGTAATCGGTCCCAACGCCGATGACCGCGGCGCGCTCATAGGCAACTACTTCGGCCCTCCGTGCGAGTTCACAACGCCGCTCCAGGGGCTCAAGGGGTACGTCAAGGACATCAGGTTCGAGCCCGGGTGCAACTCCACGTCGTGCGACTTTGGAAAGACAGACCAGGCGGTCGCGGCAGCGGGATCATCGGAGCACGTGATCTTGTTCATGGGGCTGAGCCAGAAGCAGGAGCAGGAAGGTCTGGATAGGACGAGCCTCCTGCTCCCACCGAAGCAGCAGAGCCTGATCACCGCCGTCGCCAGCGCGGCGAAACGGCCGGTGATCCTGGTGCTCCTCACGGGCGGCCCGGTGGACGTGACGTTCGCCAAAAACAACCCGAAGATCGGCGCCATCCTGTGGGCCGGGTACCCTGGCCAGGCCGGCGGACTTGCCATCGCCAAGGTGCTGTTCGGAGAGCACAACCCCAGCGGCAGGCTGCCGGTGACGTGGTACCCGGAGGAGTACACCAGGGTGAACATGACGGACATGCGGATGCGCGCCCAGCCGGCCGCCGGCTACCCCGGTCGGACCTACCGGTTCTACCAGGGCGAGACCGTCTACAAGTTCGGCTACGGCCTCAGCTACTCAAAATTTTCCCGCCGACTAGTGATCCCAATCAAGCATTACCAAACGCGCATCTACTCGCCGGCTTGACGACAACCGTGGACGACGGCGGCGCAAGCTACTACGATGTAGAGGAGATCGGTGCCGAGGGGTGCGAGCAGCTCAAGTTTCCGGCGGTGGTGGAGGTGCAGAACCATGGTCCCTTGGCCGGAAAGCACTCGGTGCTCATGTTCCTCCGGTGGCCCAACGCGACGGGCGGGCGTCCGGTGAGTCAACTGGTTGGGTTCCGAAGCCAGCATCTGGAGGCCGGCGAGAAGGCTAGCCTCAGGCTTGAAGTCAGCCCGTGTGAGCACTTCAGCAGGGCCAGGGAGGACGGCAAGAAGGTGGTCGACAGAGGGTCACACTTCATTTTTGTTGACCAGGAGGACGAGAGCGAGATCAGCTTTGGGTCATGAATTCATTCTGCATTTCTGCGTCCAATTTGGGAGGGGAGTAAATGCAGAAAACGAATTGTGTTACAGGTCATTAGTTACACAATTAATCTCTTAGCTTATAGTAATTCGGTTACCTCCAAATTGGCACCGAGAGACATGTTCCCATCTTTCTTTCATGCCTCGTTTCGATGTCTTGTGACAACGAATTATTTCCGTTGATAAGTTGACGGAAATGGAAATAGCTCGATTCAGAACACGCGGCATGTTGTTCCAGCAATAAGAATGTTAAGGTCCTATTTGGTTTGTAGGATTCTATAAAAACACAGGAATAGGAACGGAAAATGATAGGAAGGGAGGGGCAAAACAGAGGACCAAAAACACTTAAATTCCGTAAACCTTGTTGTTTGGTTCAGAAGAATAGGGAAAACATGAGGCGGCGGTGACCCAACTCCTCCCGATCTCCACCGTCTAGGACGTTGGTCCTGGTCCTTCTTACTGGCTTGCCGCTCCGGCAGCGGCAGGAGGGAGGGGGACCTCCTTCCTTCGTTCTGGCCTAGTAGTTAGGGTTAGGTTTTGTCCCTTATGGTGCGCCGTTGGGGTGGTGAGAGCGGCGTCCGGGCGAATAAATCTGTCTCAACTCTAATCCCACACCGGCGACGACCTTCAAGGGGACGCCTCGGAGTTGATGGCAATGTGTGATAACCTGTCCTTCAGATCGACAACTTGGTTTTCTCGCCGTTCAGATGTGGCGAGATCAATTTGTCGGTGTGTCGCTGGTGTTCGTTGTCATCTCCGACGGCGCTGGCGGCCGGGGCGAGGTGGTTCTTCTGGAGCGAGAATGTTGCTCCGGAGGTGGTGGATATGTCGTTCTTCTCCGACTTTGTCGATGAGAGGCGGCGAATCTTGGTTCAAGACAGCACGGGGACGTCCCCCGGTCGATGTGCAACAACGACATGTGCATGTTCATTGACTCACAAAGCCTCGTTGGCGATGGTGCTTTTTCCGATCTTGCAATGGTGGAGGCTCGACGTCTCTTCCGGCGTCCGCCTCGGAGGCGCTGGAGTTGGGCGGCGGCCGCTGGCTACGGTGGTTGCACGAAACTATAAGGATCGTTTTGTATTTCTCGATCTCCTAGGATTTTATCAGCAAATTCAGAATAATCAGTTTATCCCGATCTGTCTTTTAGTTTCCATGTGTGTTGCTTCATGTAACTTGATTTTCGATTAATGAAATACGTGGTTGCTCTAAGAAAAAAGAATAGGGAAAACACATAATTACGAATAAACATGGTCAAATAAAGTCGAACACTTAAGAAAGTATAATTATCATGTTATTATGGCACTAGAGATCTCTCTCATTCTTCGTGCATAAGATTTGAAAAATAGTTTTTTTTTCCTTTGAAGCTGAGTTCAAATGAAAATTTCCCGCATTTTTTTGAAAGGAATGTGGTAGGGAAAGCCCCTACAGCGGATTTTTTTTTTGAAATAATAAGAACCCAAATCTGCGTCGTGAGGAATTGAACCTGGGTAGCTGGGTTGTACATCCACTTCCCTAACCAGGTGAGCTGGGCTCACTTCTTATTTCCCGCAATTTTTTACTTTGCTCAATTCCATAACCAAACTGATAAATGGTTTCACCATGGGAAAATTTCTATTCCTATATTATTCATCCGCTTTTCCTTTGAACCAAACAAGCCCCAACTGTTAGTGTAGCCCCAGGTTCTCCGTAGTCTTGCAACTTCTCCATCGCTCCCCAGGTAGCAGGTATGTCAGGGCTTGGGAACATACACAAAAGGAGTAACTTTATTGTAGTAGCATACAAACAATCTAGTAGGAGGTAAGATATCGGGTAAAAAGCTAACAATTCATTAGTCTCTTACAATTAAGGCCTTGCTTGGTAGTAAAGTGTTTGAAGGGATTAATGGGGATAATCCCACCGGGAATGGGTGAAATCCCAACCTTCACCCAACTCTCTCAAACCCCTTTCCACATTCTTCTCTTCAAATCCCCTTCCCCAGTTCTTTTTTTTGGCGCACAGGGATAAGGCCAATCCTCTTCTACAAAGAAAAAAATGCGGCCATTCCATCTCAAGGGGAACAAATGCACAATCACTATCACTGTTATTTTGTACATGCATTCGATTAAGACTTCTGCTTCGGTACACCCCCTAGTTACATCGACGATGCAGATTGAAACATACCGCTTAATAATCGAGAGCATGATGTTATATCTACTAAACTTGTAAACAAAACACAACCCTTTTAGAACCCGTATTTTATGTACGACCCATTTAGATGATGCCCCACTTAACGTATGTACGATATGTATCGTAGAACTTGTTCTTTTTTTCGGAAAGATCGTACAACTTATTTGACCGAGGGCTACCCGCGACTTGTGTTGCGCCGTGACCTGCCATATGCTCCGCCGTGACGCTCCCGACGGGGATGGAGAACTTGAAAGTTTCCAGTGTTGTGAAAATCACCACCAAAATAACAGCCCCAGCCTTCCGTGTCAGTTATGTTGGATCTCCCTTCAGTCACTGCCACTTAGGGTTCTCTGGGCTTCTCAGCCAGTGGACGCGGTGACCTGCACGGGAGATAAGAGAGAAGGAGAGCCGTTCGATCCACGACTTTGAACAGTCTAAATGTGCCATGTCATCGATCCGTGTGACTCCCTCCGGACCAGTCAGAGGGAGTCATACAGATCGGTGATCCCACACGCCACTACTATTATATATACTAGTGATGTGCTATATAATCCCGCATGCCACTAGTATTTTAACACTGAAATTTAAAACGTGCAAAACTCTATTTTTTCAATGGAATTTTATGATAAAACATGTTGAAACGAATTCGTCCAAAGTAAATGAAGATGTAATCTTTTGTGCCGATACTTTTTAATACCTACCGATGCTCAATCGATGGTCGTATGCAAAAGTTACAAATTGGGTTTAGAGATTTTAAGAGCGAAGCTTAAAAACGTCCAAAAATCTATTTTTTGTCCGAATTTTACGATCTAAATAGTTTCGAACAAAAACATATAAAGTATATTTTGACGAAACTTTTGTGAGGATGCATTTTAATATCGAGCTTAGCTCAATCAGAGAACGTACGCAAAAGTTACAAATTGGGTTTAGGCTTAGGGTTGCGGGATTTGAGGTTTAGTGTTTTTTTTGCAAAATATGTCAAAACCATGTTTATTTTTTTGTCAACGAAATAAATTCATCTTTATCATTTTTTCTAACAAATACAAAAAATAAAGGGACACCATGCCAAAGGATTACATTTTTGAAGTTTTCATTTTTTAAAAGGGGTCACCATGCCACGGCTGTGCGTGATAATGGGCATGCCACTAGTTTCTGGACTAGTTCTTTTAAATTTCGAACAAACTGGTCTGGTTACTATTTGCGTGGAAATTTAATGCAACACCACTAGTAATAGATGCCGAAAACCCCCCACGTCATTAGTAAGTTACTAGTTGAATTCGGTGCGGCGACACGCCGTGCCCTTTAAGAGAAATTTTATGTATGAAATGTTGTGTTGTTGTAGTGGCATAATATATGTTGCAAGCAGCTTATACTAATTTAATTACATCGGTTCAGGAAGGAAACATGAATAGAATGCCCACAGTGAAATCTTTATGCGATCAATACAATGAGAGATAACCAATTTGAAATAATTTTGACACCAATGAACACTCAACGTGTATTGCAACCTGAAGAAGAACTGGAATAATTTGGTTCGCAGAATCATATCAATAATCTGTAAATAGTACGCTTGGTTCTGTATTGTAAGTAGTTGGTACGTATTTCATTGCGTTAGAGTAAGAAGAAAACATGAACTGAACTCTAATATTTGAAAGTAGTAGACATATACAACCCGCTGAAGAGAAACTGAAGGAAACATGACATATTGAAGGAAAAATTTGCAGCAAAAAGATAGCATTTGCATGTATCGATAATTTAATAGGGAAGGATTGCGACTGTAGAACTTGTTATCTTCTGACTATATCGATGCAAAGAAAGCCCAGAACCCAATGAAGAGCTAAGAGAGAAACAAAAAGTTGAACATGTCTAAAGAGGGAAGACCCTATGTGAAGCACGAACAGAAACTAAACGTAAGATCTAGTAGACAACAGCAAGCGTACCAATTTGTAAGTGCAGTAAAACAAACATAATAACCTGCAAGAGATATAAAGTGGAGGCCGCACATACTAAACAAACCACCTACATTTGTATGCAAAGTCTAGGACAGAAGAAACAACAAAAAAGAAAAGAACAGCAGAACAGAAACATACCAGAAGCAGAATGAAGCCATAAAGTAACATGCTGAGTGCACACAACTGAAAATCGTAATACAAAGCATATCTATTCACTATAAGATATATTATGAGTACCCAAGTTTCCATGCATCTGAAATATCTTATCACGAGTATACCAACACTAAAAATATGAATTTATACTTCTCAGCTATTTTTTGGTTCATACAGGGTATGCTACAATGAGAATCAACAATATCTGTGCCAGCCTTTTCTTCTCGATCTACGCCTAGACTGATCTCCAATTCTCCCAGACTTGTATAAGCCTGATCATGACACCAAGCTATAGAACATGTTAAAGGAAATTAAGAAAATTCATAGAAGCGACACAACACTACTTAGTTATCTAAATTTTGGAAGGTCTCTTTTGAGCTCATGTAAAACACAAACTTAATTCGATTCAATGATATTTGCTTTCTAATTTGAGCTAGTTGTCTCCCATCAAAGTAAATCATCTAATAGATCTACAAATCCAAGCATTTTGCAGACATGGATCCACAAAGAGCTAGTTCCAAAATTTATAGAATCAACAATTTTACACCTGCACGACAACAAAACATGCAAGAAAATCCATGTTGACAAAGGAGTAGAAAGAAGAGAAAGGAAAAAGAACCTTAACTCTTGATCCATTCATCCGTAGGACTAAACTCTGTACTTGCTCATGAACATCTACACTTATCGCCCTTTTTCGTGAATTTAATTCAAACCTAGTATATTCTACTGTTAATTCAGCCATCAAGATCAATAGATTTTACCGTGGCTGCAACTGATCGAATGCAGGCTAATCTGTTACATTACTTTTACAGTTCAGTCAGTTTTCGGTTACCTCAAGTCTTGTCTCGTCAGGGAACGTCTGCCATGTGGTCACTAGGTCGGCGATGTGGTCGCTTACGCAGAGGAGCCAGTCCATCTCCTGGCTACATGGTGTTCTTCTCCGGCACCAGCGGCTCCAGCATCCACAGCTGCCCGAATATCGTTGCTGCAAGAAAAGGCACCGACCGACCAACACGCATCAGAGTCTTGTCGCCTCTGACAACAGCTCGCAAATTCCAATGAATCAGGCAGGAAGGCCCAAGAAAAAATGGCTCACTGTAGAAGTTGGTGATGGCGTTGGAGATGGCGAGCGCGATGCAGACGCCCTTGCAGCTCCCGTACATGTCCTCGCCCAGCAGCAGCTTCGAGAATCTCTCCTTCATCAACTCCAGCTTATGTCGCGCTGCACGATGTGGCGCCAGTGGAGGTAGGCGATGCCGGAGAGCACCTGCCGGGCGACGACGGCGAAGAAGGGATCGGAGGCCACGTGGCGGCCGTGGTGAGAGCCGCCGTCCATGTAGAGGAGGTCGAGGTGGGCGCAGGTGTGGGCGTAGTCGGTGGAGGCGATAGCGGCATCGACCCGGGACATGACGGATTTGGGCACCGATGGGAAGCTGCAGATCGCTTCGAACGGGCTCCAACCTCGCCACCCGTCGCCCGCCATGGCTGCTGCTATGGAGAGGATGGATGGGTGAGTGCTGGCGCTGAGACAAAGCGCCACGAGCCTCCATGCCACTGGAGGAAAAGCGGCTCCTTGCCGTTGGAGGAGTGCCGGCACGGGCCGGAGATGGTAGGCGGCGCGCGCGTCGTCGGCCTGGAAGCGGCGGCGGCGGAGCAAGAGGGAGAAGCGGAGGGAGTCGCAGAGGAGGAAGATGGAGAGGAAGCGCAGATGGGGAAAAATGAGGAGGACTCGAGATTTAGGGTTACAGTTTGTCTATTATACATGAGGACTTATACGTAATTTCCGGAAAGTGCAGGGGCCTTTTTGCAAAAATGCCGCGGGTACTGTTCAACATTGTAGCTAGCTACAGTACACGAGCGCGGAGGGAGCGAAAAATCGCCCATCTTTCATATAGGTAGTGATGTCGGGTTCGACTGCTGGCTCAACGTACTAGTGGACTGGATTTTGAAAGGCAGGCCACTAATAGTCTGTTACTAGGCTAATTTTTTAAATAATACATTTTTTTAATGAAATTCGAAAAATAATATGCATTTTGGAACATTTTCAAAAATATTGCACCCTAATTTACGGCGTGGAGGACTAGTACCTGTCGTTGGCGCCGTGGACGAGCAGGTCATATCATAGGCCTCTCGTCCACGACATAGACGATAAGCCTGGTCGTCTACGGCACAGCCGACTGCATGCATGCTCACGCGATGGCAGCTAGCTTTGCATCGATCGATCGATCATCGTGTAGCACGGCGGACACACGAAAGGGCGGCCGCGAGCCGGCGAGTGCACACACGGCTAGCACGGCGGGACGCACGAACGACCGGCCGGCGAGTGCACACACCCTAGCACGGCAGCCCGACGAGCACGCACGGCCAGCCGGCGAGCGCCCGCACGCACGACAGCCCGGCGAGCACGCACGGCCAGCCGGCGAGCGCCCACACGCACGGCAGCCCGGCGAGCACGCACGGCGAGCCGGCGAGCGCCCGCACGCACGGCAGCCAATGAGCACGCATGGCCAGCACGCACGGTCAGCACGCACGGCATGGTCGAGCTGATCAAATAGGTTCGCTCGAGCAAAGCAAAACCATAGCCTCGATCCTTTTGCGCGCACGCTCGAGCTGATCGTCTGCTTTTGCTTTGCTAATGTGAGCAACACATGCATGCATGCACCCGTCGTCCACGGCGCGGACGATATGGTCCAGTCGTCCACGGCGCAGACAAGAAGGGCCTATCGTCCACGGCGCAGACGACCAGGTGCTCTCGCGCGTGCAGCCGACAGGCGACCAGCCTGTCGTCCACGCGTCGATGATAGGCACCTATCCTCCGCGGCGTAAATTCGGCCATATTATTTTTAAAAAACTCTCAAAACGCGTAATATTTCCCGAATTTCATTAAAAATGTATTATTTTAGAAAAATTAGCCTGTTACTAGTGGCATCGGCACATTTTGCCCCGACTAGTATTCAATTTTTTTCCATAACTTGGTTATCCTTATTTATTAGCATGTGGTATGTCCTTTCATTGTTAAATTTATATTGAAAGGACTTGTTAAACACAACACTATTAGTAAATTTTGGATCCAACTACATCGATATACAAGTTATGCACCCGGTTAAAATTTTCCTAGCTTTGCCCCTTACCAGGGAGGACCCACTGGACACAAGCTTTTTGCTTTCTTGCAGCATCATAGAGTGCACAAAAATAGCTCAACATATTATATGATTGTTTTAAAAAGTGAACAAATAGAAAACAGGGCAATGCCATGTGCGAATAAAATGCGCAATCATTCAAGTTGTTTGTTGAAAACTATTTTCCTATTTTTTTAGTGTAAACAAAATTTCCAACTTGTGTATATACAATAGAACTTTATCCAGCTCTTAATGGAGATGGAACAACAGGGTGTAATGCCATTTATAATCATAATGCACAATCAGCTAAGTTGTTAGTTGAAAACTGATTTCTTTTTCTTAAGAATAATGTAAACAACATTCTATCTTATACATTTACAATGCAACTTCCATAAACAAATATTACATTTTATTGCTTCTACATATAAGCTAGTTGTGATGTAAATTGTTGCTTAGAGCATCTCATGAATAAACACTTAATAGCCTGGTTTAATCATACAAACGACAGAGTTGTCAGCATGAAATAATTTTGTAAAACTTATAGATTACAAAGTTATCTGCATGAACACAAATTTACATTTGGTACCAAGGAGCCGGATCCAGTTAAATCTTACTTGGTGCGACCAGGACAAAATATAAGTGCTTATAAGGAAGGATAACATATATGTATTGTCGCTGAAAACCCGGAGGCATGCTCATCTGATACTTCCCCTTCTCAGCTTCAATGATAGTTACAATGAGTTGTTTGGTGTGAGAAGCAAAGACTTGGGAAGAGATGTTATTTGCCGAGCCATCCATACTGCTTCTAAGTTCTAGTTGGACCAGGCTGACCCTACAGGTGATGGTCAGCTAAAGCCAGTCTTTACCGTTTTCTCACTCATGTTCGTTGAGTCTTTAAGGATCACACCTATCCACCAAATGATAAGATCTTTCTGGCCGACCCCAACCAGTATTGACAACCAAATGGCTCTCCTCACCATTAACTTATTGGTCTCCCTGACACATTGGCAGTGACTGGCGAACTGTTACCCCTCCATCTCCCTTATTTCTTCTCTCCTCCCTCCTCTCTGTTCTATCTCGATCTCGGTGCGCAGCGTAGGGGATCCTACCTCCTCTCTCCCAAGGCCAGTCCATGCATATTATTGGCCCCGGGGCGTGTAAAATAAATATAATTATTTATACTAAACGTATATATATTATTGTTTATAACTCATTTTTTCATCGATCCGTGGTCACCGCATATTATAATAAAATTTAGATTTATATTTAATGCATTGAGCCTTAGAACTATGAAAACCAAGTTATGTCAACTGTGAGAAAATAAGAAAAAATGAAATCATATGTCTCCTGGATTAAATTGTGTGAGTTGTATGAATATACTTTGTGTGCATGTGTGTATCTCTTATAAGAATGTTCTTATAGCATACAGTTGGTAGGGATATCTAAATTGTATGCTATATAATATCTTGATGGAGTATTCTAGTTTATGGTTAGGTGTATTCAAACAGAAAATACAGAATATGTGATTTTTAAAAGTGGTCAGACAACAATGGGCTCAATAATCTGTTGATGTGCGTGCATATATTTTGTACATGGTACTTAAATAGCAGCTTTCTAACTGAGGTGGTCTTTAGTACAACTTGCTGACATAAACTTGGAGAGAGACTCTCCATCTAAGACTATCTAAAGTGGGAGTAACATAGATGCCAGATAGGAAAACAAAATATGTCGTGACATGTAATTATTGAAGATAGAGGCAAATTGAGTAACATATATAGTTACCGTAACATCACATATCCCAATGCAATATGAGTCTACAGTCTAATAAATGCGCATTTGCATGAGACCTCACATATGTTACTACCCACTATAGAGATAGTAAAATTGACTAGTTATATGTGCATGTTACTACTCTATGCTCCCATTGTGAGCAGCCTAAGTAATCTAACCCTTGTTGGGAAATTTTATTTTTCTACATAATTAATACACTATTTGCATGATAAATATGTAACACTAGTACACAATTGCGTACTAGTGGCATGCCAAAAAGTCTACTACTGGTGTGGAAGTGGCACGACACTTCTCTCATGCTGGGTTGCGTATATGGAAAACAAAACAAAAATCGCTTCACTACGTAACACCCAAGATCAATCGGAGCCGTGGACGCCCATGATGGTTCCATGCATACACGAATACATCGGGCGAACCTTTCACTACTCATGTTGATAACCCTTTGCTTCACGACACTAGTGATATCCCGAGGTGAGTTTTCGGCATCCTCGGGATTAAACTGTTTAATCACTATACCCGTTATCCTAGTACCAATATCACTCTCTTTTTCTCATCCTGTATTCCGATATCCTCATGACTAATATCACGCTGTGTCTGGCCAGACGATTGGATGATATCGTAATACTGAGATTGCTTGGAGCGTATCTCTCTATCGATAGGGGGAGCAAGATGCCACTCTTGAATAATCCAAGTTCCTTCCACACTTTAGGATATACCTGAGAACCACCGTTCGGATCACCCAACTACGGAATGACGTTAGATGGTAATCTAAGCACACCGTTCAAGTATGTGGTCTAACGACTTATGCAAAATGACAACTTCATAAAAAATTGCTATTTACAATGACGAATAATATCACATAGCAAAGATCATATAATTGGGTCGGTTCAGTGCTATTGTTCTGCCAACAATATCTCACATTTTTTGACTTAACTTAGTCCATGATCAGGAAAATGTGATCATCACAATATACTTTCACACTTGTTTGTTTACTTCTCTACACGTGCGTATGACTTTTTCTTTGAATCTCATATTCAAGTGTCATAACAGTTATATCATAGAGATATAAATATTAATAATGAACCTGAGATAAATAATAACTTAATATTATTGCCTCTAGCGCATATCCCCAACATCTCACACCACTGGTATTGACAACCCCCAGTCCACTGGTATTCCAACAAATGGCTAGGTATGTTAAGTCCATTCATGTTTCTAACCTTGTCATTTCATTTCCATCAAATGAAACAACTAGATATTAGTGTCTTTTCATTTTATTCTGCCAAATGAAATGAAATGAGAGGTGACAAACGACTTGTTTTTGGATGTTTGGTTTGGGAGGTTTGCATTGTATTGGGTTGAATGTCCAATATTCAGGATACCGAGATGGCTAATGCTTCCATAGGCCCCCAAACCTCACAATCGCATAACCGTACCAGCTCGAGCCGATCTTGTAAGCCTGTTCAGTTCGCTCGAGCCGAGCCTGGAGATCGCAAGGAAAGAAGCCATGACGCGCGCGAAAAATAAATTGCAGGCGGCAGGAATCGAACTTGTGACCTCTCGGCAGTGCGCGAGGGCAGTTCAGCTGGGAAAACCACCTGGTGCGAGGCTGGTTGGTGTCATACTAATAGACCTAGTACTTAAATACATTGAATTTTCTCGGGGAATTTATTTTTGCCCTGTTTTACCTGGGTAGTATCCGAGTCCTTTTTATTTTGGGCTCACTTTTTTGCCCCACATTTCTTTGCCACTCGATTTTTTACCCCTGCTGCCTCGGGCCTACGAAACAAAGACCAACATGATCTTTCTCAACTTAGCCCAGCCGCTTCTTCTCCGTCTCAGGGAGCAGCTCGCCGGCGGCGTCACCATTTGGCGTCTCCTCCAACTTATGCCAGCCGCTTGCCTCCTAGTCGTCCTCCTCTCCCGCACCCTCCCGCACCCACACAACCCTCCTAGTCGTCCTCCTTGGGCGGCACCCTCGGTGGCGTGGATCTCCTCGGTGTTCATGGTGAATGACCCAAGTTGTGCCACGCGCTCGCCGGTGATGAGCAGGAATCAGAGCGGCCAGTGCGACCTGTTTGACACCTCGACACCGGCACCGGCTGCGGGCTTACCATGAAGTCCAGGTTCATGGTCGAGTCTGCGTCCTCACCAGCGTCTGGACGCCCATGGCCTGCCCCGCAATCACGCGCTCCGTCACGCCATCCTCCTCACCTGCACCAACGGCGCCGTCCGCACCCACCGCTCGTGCGCCTCGTCTACACGCTGTAGCAGAGGAGGTTCTGGTCCTCTACGCGTTCTGGAGCAGGCGTACTGGGACAAGCACGCCGCGAACAAGCCGTTCAAGGGACCTTGGAGACGTGGGAAGCCTGTCGACGGGGAGGCGAGGGGCAGGACGAGCAGTAGGGCCATGCTTTCAGGGAAGTGCAGAGGTGCACGACGGCAGGGACGTAGGGTGCAGTTGTGACCGGCGGCAACGCCCGGGGCGAGCTAGAGTGTTCTTCGCGCAGAAGGGGAACGTGCTGATTTTGGTCAGATGCAGCCACTGTTACAATAATCATCCTTCAAATTTTCCTATATCCTCCAAAGAAAATAAAACAATTCAAAGGGGCTAAAATATAGGTACGGAAGTAACATGGGGCAAACAAGTGAGCCTAAAGTAAAAGAGGGCAAATCGGATAGTACCCAAGTAAAGTAGGGCAAAAAATAAAATCCTGATGACTCCCAAGTGCAGGAGATCAATTGTAGTACCTTTCGAATAGAAAAGGTTGTCGAACCCACGAGGAGCTGAAGGTATTGGTTAGTAAGAATGATAAATTGACAATAAAAGATGCAAGTGTTTTTGGTGTTTTCGGTTGTATAATTGTAAGACAGTAAAAATGCAGCAGACAAATAGTAGCAGGTGACAGCTCTCAAAGAGAGAAAAGCCCAATCCTCTATGCAGCAAGAGGACAAGCTCAAGTGTGTATTTCTTATAAGTGGAGAACGTTCCCAAGGGCTACCTAGAATTCATGGCATAAATATTTCTAGAACAACAAAGTAGCATTTTGTCAAGTTTTAATCTTCTTAGGACGGAGCCATTATTAGGTATAGCTAAATAAATATACTAAACCTCTTATGATGGATCTTGTGGCCAAGTAAATGACTGCACTAGAGTTATTAAGATATAAAATCCCACCATAGCATTACACTCTAAACTCCCCGATATTAATCCCCTCATAAAGTAACTTCATAATTCGGTCTCAGGTTTACATGTCCTCCCAAGTCTCCCTCACTCCATTACACTACGGTGTTCTCCTATGAGCCCATCTAGGTGAAGTGATGTGCAGTCGACGTTCGCACAACACCATCATAGAATTACATAAAAAGATAAACACTAGACAAAATACCAACACATGTTATATATAGATCATTGCCAATCCATCCTATGCCCCCAGGAACATGAGAGAACTACTCACAACGTGAAGACATGATATGATTCAGTGGTAAATGATACAACACAATCTGAAATTATAGTCTCACCACAAAACAATGACAAGTAACTAATCATACACAGGTAGAATAGCACTTAAGCAATAGCTAGGGTTCAACAATCTCAAACTATGAGGGGGATGAAGTGGATCACGAAGATGGTGACGGAGATGGTGCAGGTCTTGACGTTGGTGTTAATGGAGACTTCGGAGGGGGGATGGAGGAGCCTACCGGAGGTGATTCCGGCAGGGTTTCCCCCCTCCGATCTTCTCCGGTGGCAGCCTTCTGTCTTTTGTTTCGTGTGTTTCGTGTTTCTCCGCCGCCTCCTCGCGAAACTCCTCGGGGGACTATTTTTATAGTCGGTTTTAGGTCAAGACGAAGCCACGGAGACGAAAACGGACGGCATCGGAGCCACGAGGGGGAAAAGGGGGTGCCCCACGCGGTCAGGGAATCTGGCCGCGTGGGCCCACCCCTTTCGGCCTTCTGGTCTCTGTTTCTTCGATTCCTTTGCGCCTACGTTTCGTTCCTTCCAAAAAAAGTGATCCCCGTAAAATCTCAGGTCATTTGGACGTCGTTTGGGTCCCTGAAACATCAAAATATAGAAAAACGGGTTTTCTGACAGCACGGGGTTAATTCCAGAAAAAATGGGAAAGTTGTTAATTATCCCCAAAACTCAATATAAATCATGAATATAACCCTTATATGATGCAAATAACATGGAATAACATGTAATAAAATGTAAAGTTCATGTATGCATTTTACATGCATCAAATCCCCAATTTTCTCACAGACTATTAATATTTCTGCACTATTCTGTTTATAAAAACCGGCAAGTGAACCGAGTGAACCGGTGTTTAATCGGTAAACCGTGAGAGATTCTCGCCGGTTCGGTTGCCGGTCCGACTTTTTAAACTATGTTCAGACTACGGACGGTACGAGACGACGACGAAGATTTCAACCTTTTTTTACTCTGAAATTTTGGGACTAGATTATATAAAATTAATTCTAAACAATTACCAACATGAAATTAAAATATAGATGAACCCATTTTCATGAAAAACTTGATAATTATAGCAAGTGTTCTTTTAACCTACTAGAAATGACCCATTATTTTTCTCTACTATATTATGACTAAATTAGGTATACCTGACAAGCACTTTTATTTTGTGACAAGTCTAAATGGTTCGTAGTCTAGAGCTAGTGCATGTGGGTCTAAATGTCTAGTAGTTCTTATCGGTATATATCTACCACCTTTGATACATGTGGACCCACATGAAACCCCCTAGCTATATTAACCAAGCACATTTGTGATATGTGGGTCCACATGTCCCCGATGCGTTAGGTCAAAATGGCTAAGGGTGTTGCATATCGGTCCCCATGTCCCAGATGTGCCTATATTACCTACTAGACATTAGGACACACATGCACCAGCCCTAGACATGTTTGATCGTAGAACTATCTTGTGGGTCCTACAATAGAAGTGTTGTATGTGGGTCTACATGTCCCAAAGTGATAGATATTTATTTAAATATCTTTGAGTGTTGCATGTGACTCCAAATATCCCATATGTGTAAGGTCAAAATGGTTAGGGGTGTTGTATGTGGGTCCACATGTTTCAAAGGTGGTAGATATAAATCTATATGACCTACTAGACATCTGGATCCTCATGCACCAGCCTTAGAACCTTGAACTAGAATTATTATGTGGGCCCACACTATTTAACATAGATAGGAGTGTTGCATGTGGGTCCACATGTCTCAAAGGTTGTAGATATACAACTAGATGGCTATGAGTGTTTCATGTGGGTCTACATGTCCCAGATGAGCTAGGATAAGATGGCTAGGTCTGTTACATGTGGGTCCACATGTTCCGAAGGTGGTAGACACATACGTGTATGACTTACTAGCGGGTCGGATAGAAGTGTTGCATGTGGGTCCACATGTCCCAAAGATTGTAGTGGTAGACGTGTGTGGGTCCACATGTCCCATGGGTGCTAAGGGTAGACCGAGCGGGCGTTATAATAGTGTTTTCATCTGGGTCCACATAACAAAAGATGATAGAAATATACCTATATGGCTAGGAGTGTTGCACTAGGACGACATATATCCCAAAAGTTGTATGGGCAGACCTATATACCTCGCAAAGAGAGCTGCATGTAGGTCCACACATGTCCCGAAGGTGGTAAGGGTAGACCAAGCGGGTCAGATAGGAGTGTTGTTTGTGGGTCCACATCTCTCAGAGGTGGTAGGGATAGACGTGTGTGGTCCACATATCCCACCGGTGCTAAGGGTAGACCAAGCTAGCGTGACAGGAGTGTTTTCATTGGGTCCACATACCCAAAAGATGATAGATGTATACCTAGATGGCTAGGAGTGTTGCGGTGGGACGACATATATCCGAAAGGTTGTAGGGGCAGACCTATCTTGCGAGGAGAGTTGCATGTGGGTCCACACATGTCCCGAAGGTGGTAAGGTTAGACCTAGCGGGTTAGATAGGAGTGTTTCTTATGATTCCACATGTCTCCAAATACCATCTTTGGGACATGTGAACCCACATGCAACACTCCTCTCTAACTCGCTAGGTCTACTCTTACCACCTTCGAGACATGTGTGGACCCACATGCAACTCTCCTTGCGAGATATATAGGTCTGCCCCTACAACCTTTGGGATATATGCCGTCCCACCGCAACACTCCTAGCCATCTAGGTATACATCTATCACCTTTTGGGCATGTGGACCCACATGAAAACACTCCTATCATGCCAGCTTGGTCTACCCTTAGCACCCTTGGGACATGTGGACCCACACACGTCTTCCCCTACCATCTTTAGGACATGTGGCAGACGTACAACTAGATGGGTAGGAGTGTCGCTGTGGGTCTACATGCCCCAAAGGTGATAGATGTACAACTGTATGGTTAGGAGTGTTGTATATGGGTCCACATATACCAAAGGTGGTACAGGGTAGACCTAACACCTTACCCCTACCACCTTTCATACATGTGGACCCACATGTAACACCTCTAAACAACTAGGTCTGTCCCTAGCACCTTTGGGGCATGTGGACCCAAACTCAACACTCCTGACCATCAAGGTACATATCTAAGTACTACATAATGTGGGTCCACATGTCTCAAAGCTGGTGGGGGTAGACATAGCTTGCAAGGGTCCACATGCAACCAAGGGTGCCATGGAATTATCCCCCCAACACCTAGCTAGCTAGGATAGATGAATGTGGGTCCACATGCCCCAAATGCGGCAGATGTACAACTAGATGGGTAGGAGTGTCGCATGTGGGTCCACATGCCCCAAGTTGATAGATGCCCAACTGTATGGCTAGGGGTTTTGCATGTGGGTCCACATGTCCCAAATATGGGTCCACATGTCCCAAAGGTTATAAATACAACTATATGGCTATGAGCGTTGCATGTCCACATGTCCCCCGGATGTGCTAGTCAAGATGGTTAGGGGTTTTATGTGGGACATCCGGAGGACATGTGGACCCATAACCTTTGGCACATATGGATCCACATGCAACACTTCTATCTATGTTGCATTTTGTAAGACTCACATGCTAGTTCTAGGTCAAACTGTCTAGGTCTCGTGCATGTGGGACCAGATGTCTAGTAGGTCATATATGTGTGTATCTACCACCTTTTTGACATGTGGACCCACATGCAAAACCCCTAGCCATCTTGACCTAGAACTATATGACATACTAGAAAACTTGACCTAAAACTATCACGTGGACCAATCTTGACCTAGAACTATATGACATACTAGACAATTTGACCTAAAACTATCATGTGGATCCCACAACATGGAACATATCTAGGAGTGTTGCATAAGGGTCGACATGTCCCAAAGGTGGTAGATATTAAGGCTGCGCATTCGGTTAATATGGTTATTTCGGTTCGGTTTATACTGTTATACAGTAAAGACGGTTTTGATACTTCGGTAAATATGGTTTTGTATGAAAATACGGTTCGGTTTCGGTAATAACCATTTAACTTCGGTTAGGTTTCGGTAATAACCAAATTAACCAAAGTTGACGCGAATTTTTGAATAACATATAAATTTTATGGCATTATATTTCAGTTTTATATTTTGTATGACCAAACTAAATGTGTTACAAAAATAAGAGACATAAAAACAATGAAATTTCGGCCAAAGTGAAAAAAACACGAAGCTGGGAATTGAACTCCTGACTTACTGGAACGAAACAGGACTCTGCACGTACTAACCAATAGGTCATGTCGCCATTAGTGATTATAGTACACTGCATGTTCGTTATAATGTATTACGGAATGTTGGGCTGGGCTTTTGACGCAATTTTTTTCTGTTGGCTGGCCTCTTCGGTTATTTCAGTTAAACCACTGGTTATTCGGTTATAAACCGAATTAATCGAAGGTCATATGGTTAGCATTTTTGCTAACCGTAACCTTAACCACTAACCACAAAAACCGGAATTTCGGTCACGGTTAGGTTTTTTCGGTTTCGGTTCCGGTTCGGTTATGTGCAGCCGGAGTAGATATACAACTAAATGGCTATATCTATGAGCGTCGCATGTGGGTCCACATGTTCATGAGATGTGCTAGGTAAAGATGCTAGGGTTTTGCATGTGGGTCCACATGTCCCAAAGGTTATAGATATACAACTAGATAGCTATGAGTGTTTCATGTGGGTCCACATGTCCCCCGGATGTACTAGGTCAAGATGGGTCCACATGTCCCCCGTATGTCCCACATGCAAAACCCCCAACCATCTTGACCTAGCGCATCTGGGGACATGTGGACCCACATGCAACACTCATAGCAATATAGTTGTATCTCTACAACCTTTGGGACATATGGATCCACATGCAACACTCCTATCTATGTTGCATTTTATGAGACCCACATGATAGTTCTAGGTCAACCTGTCTAGGTCTCGTGCATGTGGGATCAGATGTCTAGTAGGTCATTTATGTATGTATCTACCACCTTTGAGACGTGTGGATCCATATGCAACACTTTTAGACATCTAGCTAGACATTTGGAACGTGCGGATCCATATTAGGCATGAATGCAATGTTATTTTTCATTTTAGAAATGTTTTCATATATTTTTAATTTTCAAAAGAGAAATGTTGGGAATAATGACAAACTGGTAATTATGTGAACTTGGAGGTTGGATATTATCTCATCAAGTTCACTCCACATATATAAGAATATTATGATCAAATCCAACTTTTTGAATGGTCCCGCCACATTCATAGATTCTTGACGAATCCTAATAATTTGTGTGTCGTGCGTCGTCTATCCCTTGGACCGACATCGAAATGGGTAAACCATTTGATTTTGGTCATTGAGTATTTAAGGGTAGGCCATAAAAGCACGTGAGAACTAAAATGGAGTCTCAGTTGTCGCAAGATTCGATGCAATGTCAGAATGCCCTTTTTCGCCACATTTATTGAGAAATAAATAAATAATTTGTTGGAGCTATAAAAAAAACTGTTAAGATGTCTAATTTGGTTATACTAAACTAGGGGAAAAAATAATGGTTCATTTCGAGCAGGTCAAAAAAATTACTTGCTCACAAATGGACTCATTCTAGCTATGTTGAGAAAAAATAATAATATGTTGGACTTGTCAAAAAACCAAAACTAGTCAATGATGCCTAATTCGTTCATAATTTATTAGGAAAAAATAATGGTCAATTCGAGTAGGTCAAAAAAATCACTTGCGACAATTATCAAGTTTTTAATGAAAATGGATTCATCTCTATTTCAATTTCATGTTGTTAATTTTTTAAAATTAATTTTGAATAATTTGAAGCTTAATTTCAATGATTAGTACGTCAAACAATCTATAGCGACGTGTCGTGCCAGACGTACCCGTTTCTGTAGCTCCTCTTGGACGACCACGAGTAGGCGTCCGCCATGCCGGCGCCCCGGAGCACATTCAGCCGTTCAAGCACATCTGTGCACACACGCAAAGTCAGTTCTTTCTTTCTCTATTTCTCTCTGACACAGAGCAAGGTCCACAACTGCGACATGAAACAGAGCAGAGGAATAATGGCGGGTAGGTACCTCGGAGACAGAGGCCGTCTTGTGGCGAGGAGAGGACGACCTCCATGAAGTGCAGGTGGTCGAGCTGGCCGTTGCGGGACAGGTAATACACCACGGCCACCTTCGTCGGCGGCGCACCATGACGCCCGGTCGTGCTACTGGTTGTCTTGGAGGGTGGCTCCGTCCACACCACGGTCCGCTCGGGGCTCGCCCACCGGCCTCGGGTGCTCGCCATTGTTTCCTTTCTCTAGCTCTTTAGCCGGAACAGAGTAGAAGCTCGCACCACAGCGACAAGCGGTGCTAGGTAGTGAGAACGTGCCGTGCCATGTGTTTGGAAGGAGAATGTGTACGTCATATTCACGGGCAGCATGTGCCATTTTTATAGGGAGACCCAGGTTCAAGTCTCGGCCACGCTGCGCTATGTCTATATAGGTTTTGATTCTAATCTAATAACAAACTGAGGCGTAGCCCAGTGGTTTTTTCCGTGTGACTCGCCTGGGAGACCTGGTTCGAATCTCAGCGGCCACATAATTTCGTAAAAAAATTCACGGTCCGGCTCGGTTAGGTATTGTCCAGACTTGTAGGCTCAATGGCTCGGCTAAATATTTTCGGCTCGAGCCGAACTGAGTTGGCTTGGCTCGGCTTCTTGTGAGATTAAATCCTAGCCGTCCTTGTGTTTCTGCTCAAGATACCTCTTCGCCTTTGGGGGCCTATAGAAGCATTAGCTACCGAGATTGGGATTGAATGCCAATATTTATGTTTGGGTGTGTTAGATATTTAAGACACATATTAGATATTGATGCTGAATACCAAATATTGTATGGATGGTCAAACTCAGATTAGACCGGTCCTTGGCGGTAGTGATCGTGGGTAAGGCCAGGGGGTTACTTGCAAAACATGTTTAATTACTGATCGGGAGTTCCACCTCTAATATCTGGTCCACCTATAAACCATCGGACGGCCTGATTCGGTAGTTTTCATGTTTTCACCGAATGGTGGTTTTCACCTGATACGTCGCCTAATTTGTTTGCGTATATCCTACGTGTATCTCCCAGCTCGAAACTCTTTCTTCACCTTCCACTCGGGCCATGGACCTCCTGTTCTCGTGTACGTGTAATCTTCTCCTTTGTTCCTACAAGCACCGAGAAGAATTAATATACGAGAGGATAATTAAATAATTTGTTTGCAATTATATATGAAGGAAAAGGAAAAGGAACGATCGATGGGTGTACATACGTACCAATGGAAGTGAGAGCAGCATGTCAAGAGATGGCATATAATGCTAGAGGGCCTTGTGCAAGGCCATCTATGCTGCACTGATCCAGAGCTCTTGACCAGGTTCGACGACCGATGTCGTACTGCGCAAAATGGTGCTTCTGCGGACGGAAGTAGACGATGGTGTTGGCCTTGACCATAGGAAACGCCCTGGAAGAAACACATATGCTCCTTCGTCCCGCGAAGATGGCCTTCTCTCCGATGTTGGTCACCGGAATGAATTTTCCCAAGACCAGGTCGGCAAGCCTATAGACCGTAATGTGGGATAGGCGAGCGGCGTCATGCGCAACCACTAAGATCTCCGGGCCATACTCTACCAGATAGCAGGCGTGCAGGTGTTTCTCTATCGGGCATGTGAAGATCAGCTTTGGCGGGTCTTCATGGCGGCGTACGTCGTCCATCTCAAAATCTGTGGTGCACCTTCCCACAACATTAGAGGGGCAGGAACCGCGTATATCTTTCCGTGTAGCGGCAGTGATCTGTTGATATATGACCCTGGGCATGTCCAACTTAGCATCGTCCATTGCGTGTCTAGGGAGGTAGCAACAGCCACGTAATCATACTCGTTGAATGTAAGCAAAACTGTGACGGCTCCTCCAACAAAGGAAGCAGAAGTAGAGATGCATCACATGGAATCGAGCTCGAGCTGGTAGGCTGCTCCCTCGGGCTTCTGTGAGACGAGGGTGGTGAGCCGTGGGAGCTCGACGATGTCACCGGTGAAAGGGTGGAGGAGACGGACGGCTGTGTCCTCGTCCCTCTGGAGGAGGAGCAGGCCCTGGACCGAATCGAGAATGAAGTGGTTCGTGAACAGCGGGAGGCGTACGCGGACGAAGACGCCCGAGTCCAGGTTGAAGAAGCGGATGTAGCCACCCAGCTCGGGGTGTCCGGGATAAAGGCCCCGGCTCTCCGGGAACATCGTCCAGCGACGCGGTGGAAACGTGGATCGACGACGCCGCGGCCATGCGGGGAGAGAGTCTCTGATCGCCATTGCGCGCAAACGGCGCGGAAACGGACGTAGTCCAGGAAATCGCCGGCCGGCAAGCGCGACGCGACCAGCCGGACCAAATCTCCCTGCAGTGATTCCCAGGAAACCGGCGGCAGCGAGGGAGATATGCATCTTCGTTTTTCTGCGGGGAAGGTGGTGGCAATGGCATGCATCTTGGGGTTTGCTATCGCCGATCTGATCTTCCAAGAGGCTGGTTCTATAATAAGTTCGAGGCTATAATATCACTTTCTTTTTCCCGCAAAAGAAAAAACAAAAATAGACGAAAGCGACCGTGGAATCGACGCCGGCTCGTGAGTTTCGCGGGAGCCAATGCACAACGGTCTACCATATATACCCACCTCGACATAGTATAATGGTATATAGCCAAATTCAAAAAAAACTACTCGTTATGTTAGATAACGCCCATACGAATATGATTCGTGGAAGATAAGAACTTGAATTAGGAATCGATGTCCGATCCTTTGCATCCTGTCGGACTCCTCCTTTGCAGCGTGTCAAAAAATAACGTAGCACGGAAATCCAAAATCACCAAACCTTATTTTTGCTGCACTGGCCAAGAGCTTGCTGGCCACGAATCCGGCTCGGTGGAGCCTCGTCGTGCGGATAGGCCGACTCGGACCCATTCCCCTTAAGCACGCCCGAGAATGTCCGTATTTTGATATTCAAATCAAGCTCCACCAGAGCTCCGTGGTGTCATCAGATGTACGTAGGGTGTGTGAGGAGCAACGGAGGGTGCTTGCAAAAGACTCCGTTTTTAAAAACGGAGTGAGTATTTCTCCGTTTTTATTTACTTTGCGTTCTGTGTTTAGTCAAAGTAAAACGCAGGATCCACTAAACTCAAAATTATGTTGTCATCCATGTGGGATAAAAATATCTCTCATTGTCTGCTGCAACTATGTACAGACCTATGTAAAAATGTTTCTGTTTTCCATGCACTCAAGAGACAACCACAAATGAAGCAAATGGGTACGCCGGTAAATGTCTTGCAAAGGAGTAGATTTCTTACCATTAAAAACAAAATTATTTCTATGTAGCCAAACCGACCAAATAACGACAAACGCTCTGAACCTACGAATAATATTATACTTATGACCTATTCCAAGTAACCAGTTTCCCAGAATGTTTGCAACACTGGGCCGCGGGGGACAAGTTAGAAACCACTTAGATGACTGACCATATGGAGTGTATGAATTTACATTTGAAAATAAGTGCTTAATCGTCTCATCATGGTGACCATATAGGACAATATATTAGTTATTCACAAGTGTTGTCAATTAATGTATCTTAAGTTTCTCTGATGTTATTCCCAATGAAAACACTTGAGACGAAATGCACGATGGTAAACACAAAGTTTTAGGCATAGTGCTCGACTTTGATGGTGTTTTCTTTGCCCTATAGTTTGAACGTATTCGGTATGTACTATACAACAAACGCTTATTGGGCACTATATGTATTTGTGAGTCTAACCCTAGCAATTAGTCATGCCTCATTATAAGACTATTATCTTGCCATTTAAGAATTGAATACAATGTATGTGAGTATTTTGCAAATCATGTACACATCTCTTCCATAGTTCTTAGAAGTATACATCCCATTGCAATGTGCAAGTTATCTAGTTATTTCAACCGTCCCTGAGCAACTCGACCAACTTGGCATGCCTATTGGATCCAAATGTTTAGCCCCAAGGCTCGCCCAAACCAGCTTTCCCTGTGTAAAGGCGAAATTCATGCACAACCCGGGTGTATCACATGATTACCACTCTTTGGAAATGGTTTAACTACTGCCTTGTCATACTATCGACGTGCAAGTACCCGCCCCTCTCACTCATTTCCTTAATAGCAAGTACAAGAAGCAAAGTCATAGGCTCTCTAACTAATAAAGTTAATTATGACAGGATGCCAGAGCTAGCATGGAGGGCGAAGGTATAGGTGGATGTGGGGGAGTGGGGAGGGTGTGCATGGTGATCGAGGTTCCCACTCTCTCGTGGTGACATAGACAACATTTCAGATGATGTTGAATATCCTTTAATGCAGCATATGGATTCATGCACATTTATCCCCTTGAGTTTGCCATTGTAGTTAGCAAAATAGCAACATGATGATGTGTAGTAACGTTTTAGGTTGATAGTTTCATAAGGAACTTCTGTGAGGATTGCGCTTGACCTTACACACTTGTGTTTAGTACGTCCACTAGTCCACAAGCACATTCACCATTGCGCAATGTTGAATCACCATGTGAAATCTCCTTTTCTTGCTGATTGTAGGATGGTTAGCTAAAGCCGGCATTCACCGTTTTCTCGGTCATGTTCTCCGAGTCTTTAAGGGTCACACCTATCCACCAAATGATAAGAGAATCCTGGCCGACCCCAACCTGGATCGACAGCCAGATGACACTTCTTACTGTTAACTTATTGTTCTCACATACGCATCGGCTACGACTAGCAAACTGTTACCCCTCCTTCTCTCCTCTTTCCTCTCTCCTCCCTCCTCTCTCTTCTCTCTAGATCTCGGTGAGCAACACAAGGGCTCCTACCTCCTCCCTTTCAGGTTCGGTCCATGCATATTATTGGACCCAGGACATTTAAAATAAATATAATTATTTATACTAAACTTATACATATACTTGTTTGTAACTCATTTTTAATCGGTTCGTGATCACCGAATATTATAATAAAATTTCTATTTGTATTTAATACATTGCACCTAAAAATATAAAAACCAAGTTATGTAAATTGTGAGAAAATAAGAAAAAACCAAATCATATGCCTCCTGGATTAATTTGTGTCAGTAGTATGAATATATTGTGTGTGCATGTGTGTATCCTCATATCTGGTGGTACATATTTCTAAATTCTATGCTATAAGCGTATCTTGATAGAGTATTCTAGTTTATAGTTAGGTGTACTACAATAGAAAATATCGAATATATATGATTTTTAAAAGGATGTTGTCACCAAATCATATAACAATGGGTTCAATAATCTATTGATGACGTGCATCTATTTTGTACATGGTACTTAAATAGCATCGTTTAACTAAGGTAGTCTTTAGTACAACTTGTATGTCATTCACTGGAGAGACTTGAGGGGAGACTCGTCGTCTAAGTAAATCAAACAGCCTTGTTGGGAATCTTTTGTTTATCTACATAATCAATACACTATTTGGCATAATAAATATCTAACACTAGCGCATAATTGCCTAATAGTGGTGTGCCAAAAATCCTACTAGTGGCGTGGAAGTGCTCTGCCACTGTTATCACGTCACTGGTAACCAGCCCCCACGTTAGTGGTATTCTATTACTAGTGGTTTGCCTGGTATTTGCACTCCACTAGTATTCCAATTACTAGTGGCGTGCCCCTTGTTTGCAGTCCAATAGTATTGTTTCCGAATTTACGATTCTACAAAATTTGGAAGAGTAAAACGTCCAAGTATATTTAAACGTAACTTTTTGTGATGATACTTTTTAGTATTGAGCTCAGCTTAATATGACAGCGAATGCAAAATTTACAAATTGGGTTTAGGGTTAGGGTTTAGTAGTTTGGGGTTTAGGGTTAGGGTTTAGTAGTTTGGGAGAGGTAGCTGTCTCCGCTGCTGGCAAGATACAACATGCAACTGATGTACTACACACAGAAGCTGAAGCTTGCAGTATGGCGTTACAGATCATCCAGGACTGGGGTATTTCACGCATCCAAATTGAGTCTGACTCACAGTTACTGGTACAAGCAATTAACAGTGAAGAGGCTAACCGCGGTCCGCATGCAGTACTTTTTCAGGAGATAAAACAATCCATTTTCCTGAATTTTATTTGTTTTGGTGTGAGCTATTGCCCTAGGGTTTGTAATAATGTTGCGGACGTGCTCGCCGCTCATGGTGCGAAGCTGTGTGATGTTTCCAAAGCCGTTTGGCCGGATCATGCTCCAGCTTTTGCCCAAGTTTTTGTAGCCAGCGATCTTGCTGAGCCTGTTGAGTAATGCAATTTAAGTTATAGTTTCAAAAAAAAAGTAACGAGTCCAGATTCGTTCCTGTAAATTCGGGATTCCCGTTACTGTGCTACTAGTATCAAATATCAATCCGTCCATCTTCAGGAGCTAAACCAAATCTGATGCAAACAGAAGACTGGCGATTGGCAGGAACAGAAAAGAGCTTGTGTTTTAGGCACGAATAGAAACCATAGCGATTTTGGCGAGGAGGAGAACGACAATTGGTATTTGGTACTCCTTCCAGCACAATGCACCTTTTCTCTGCTCGTCCAACCAGTCTACAATCTCCCTGTCTGATTTCTTTTTTGTGGAGAACGTCCTCAGTGTGTTTCTCAAATTTTAACTTGCCGAGGTTTGAGTTGTAATGAAAGAAATGTCTTAGGCCTCGTTCGGTTCAATAGGGAATGACGTGGATTGACGTGGATTGGCATGGATTAAATCCCATCTAAGTCAAAATCCCCCCAAATCCTCTCCAATCCACTCCAATCCACTACTAGTAGGGAAGTGCCTTTCTGTGGATCACTTTTTGTGGCGCACCAAGTAGCCATGCGCCAAAAAAAAAAAAACTGTGGCGCACCAGGCCACATGCGCCACAGAAAGTGACATTTCTGTGGCGCACCTTGCCATGTGCGCCACATAATGTGACTTTCTGTGGCGCATGGGGAGTGTGCGCCACAGAAATGTGACTTTCTGTGGCGCATGGGGAGTGTGCGCCACAGAAATGTGACTTTCTGTGGCGCACATGGCCTGGTGCGCCACAAAAAGTGACATTTCAGTGGCGCATGTAGTCTGGTGCGCCACAGAAAGTCGCATGGAGGTGGGTGCGCCACAGATTTTTTTTCCTGTCTCACGCATGCCTACCCCCCCCCCCACCCCCCCCCCCCCCCACGTGTGGATCGCCTTTTCAGTTCTGTAAACAAGAAAAGAAAATGATAAAAATTTCAAAAAATAAATCCTTTGACATGTAGTTTCGTTTTAGTGTCTAGTTAGTATAGAAATTTTGAAATATGAATTTTGACCTTTTTTGCAAAAAAAAGAAAAAAAAACTTTGCAGGGGCATAACTTTTGCATACGATGTCGAAAAAATGCGTTTAATATATCAAAAAAAATCGTGAGAAAAAAGGAGCTCGATTTCACCTGGGTTTATCCGGTGAACTTTTCTCAGATTCGGCAAATTCCAAAAGAGTAAAAAGTTATTTCAAATAGAAGATTTTTTCTACAAAATCAAAAAAATAAAAAAAATGGAAAAGACAATTCTGTGGCGCATGACTAGTGATGCGCCACAGAATTGTTGGGCGGGATTCGAATTTTGAATCCAGCCCGAGCCCTCCTTCTCCCTCTATTTTCCCCTTCTCTCCTCCACTTCTCCTCCACTTCTCCTCTCCACCACTTCTCCTCTCCCCTTCTCCTCCCTCCTCCACTTCTCCTCCACTTCTCCTCTCCTCTCCTCCATTTCTTCTCTCCTCCTCCACCTCCACCTCCGGTGTCCTTCTCCACCACCCCGGCGACCTCCTCCTCCTCCACCTCCGGCGACGGTGACCTCCTCCACCACCTCCGGCGACGACGACCTCCTCCACCACCTCCACCTCCGGTGACGACGACCTCCTCCACCACCTCCGGCGACGACGACGGCGACCTTCACCTCCACCTCCGGCGACGGTGACCTCCACCTCCTCCTCCACCCCGGCGACCTCCTCCTCCGACATCCTTCTCCTCCTCCACCATCTCCGGCGACCCCCATCCTCCACCCACCCACCTCCGGCGACCCACTCCTCCACCCACCTCCGGCCTAGCCACCTACGGCCATGGCCACGGGTACCACGGCCTCCGACGAGCTCCGGCCAAATTCCGGCGAAATTTCGAAATTCCGGCGGCCAGATCTAGATCCAGATCTAGATCTGGCCGCCATTTTTTTTGAAATTCAAAAAACTTTTGTGGCGCATGGTAGTGGGGTGCGCCACAGAAATATTTCTGTGGCGCATGCACTTGGGGGTGCGCCACAGAATCTTGCACTTTTCTGTGGCGCATGGGCCGTGCGCCACATAAATAATATTTTTGTGGCGAGAATTTAGTGGCGCACCCACCATGCGCCACAGAAAGGCTTTTTGGTGCGCCACTAAAAGGCCTTTCCCTACTAGTGCACTTGTGGAGTGGCTTAACCGAACAAGTCCTTAGGGAGTGATTATCTATCTTACATAACCACATGGAATGCACATACAAAAGGTATATATATAGGGCTCATGTTGTTGTATGCTTCAGTTTTAATGATCGACCTGCATACAGGAAGGTTTGCCTATGCTCTGAAGTCATGTGTTGTTAGGATAAGTAGACTTAAGCATAAATTATTTTTGTGAACTAGGCACAATTAATGTTAGCCAGTACTTACATGCTGCACCTTATTGCTAGGACATGAAATTCTTTTTTAAATGGCTATCCTTTCGGAAGAAACTTTGTAATTATCATTAATATGATTCATGTAGTACC
Organism: Poa pratensis; assembly: GCA_947311845.1. Classification (NCBI taxonomy): domain Eukaryota; kingdom Viridiplantae; phylum Streptophyta; class Magnoliopsida; order Poales; family Poaceae; genus Poa; species Poa pratensis. The sequence goes on from CAMZMU010000040.1 coordinate 33,702,099, forward strand.
TGGTGAAGCAATTTTGCTCTTCTGTTCTAACTGTGAACACTACTACTTTCGCGTTCTGTTTATTAGAGAGCTAGCATAGAGCCCTACTGGATGCGTATATGATGGATAGGCTATGTCTTTACTGCTCTCTTACATCGACATTATCCCTGTTAGTGGCATTAAGATTTTTTAACATCTTCTCTGACAAATATACACGATTGTAGCTGCAATTGCATTTCTGTATCACTCGTTCCCTATTTTTGTAACCATATGAATGACCCAATTCCCATGTACATGACTAATGTTTAACGACGTAAACAGGTTCAGGTCACACAAGCATAGAACAACATCTTTATGTTTTTTTAAATATGAAAAAAAATTCAGGCTAGTATTTCTTCTCCTTGAGAGATTTGACTGCCCTTCTTCAATGTTTTCAGAGTTATGGAATACTTGGGCTCCTTTTAGTATCAATTAGAAAAGCTTTGACTAATTTTTAAGTATGTATTTGAATTTTTTTCACTACTAGAAGTAGAATTCTATAGACAACGCTGAATATGCATATATAATTAAGTAACGAGGTAGCTGTACGGAAACCACAAATGGAGTCCGAAATGGGCACTTAAAGTTTCAAACAATTGGGGACAAAAATCTTAAGGGTAGATAAATTTGAACTCTACCATTGTACAAAATTTCAATTCGAATTTTTTTTATATTCCAGGCTACACAAAATGACAAATCTGTCAAATTTTAGGTTTTAAAAATGTGCATTGTTCACCACTCCCAGATCTACCAATTTGTCATTTTGCTCAGTCTAAAATATAATGAATTTCATATTGTTTTTTTGTTCACAATAGAGACCTCATCATTATCTACATCTATGATTTTTTCCGAATTCTTTGAATCTTCCAAATATCGTTTTTTAATTTTTCAGAAAACGAGCTCCCTGGAACTCGGGAGCTATTTGTTATCTGTCGTAGCTGTATGGTTAAATTTATGCAAAAAATGTTTTGAACCTTGCTTTGACTATATTATTGGTCTTTCTGGATGAGTACTACTGACTATATGACTATAGTGAATCATTTACCTGAAATTGAGATGCAAACATGTCGGCAAATGAGTAGGCAAGTTGATGGACCCGATTTTCCTATCGATACAACTAAGTGCATATCTAGTATTTGTTGTAACTAACAGCTTAGCTGATTGTGCATTCTGCTTATACATGACATTAATATGTTTTCCATCTCCATCCAGGAACTGGACAAACTTGTATTATACACAAACTGGAAAGTTTGTTTACATGAAAAAAAAGGAAAATTTTCAACAAACAACTTAACTGATTGCGCATTTTATTCCCACATGGCATTACCTTTGCTTTCTATTTTTTTCACTTTTTTTGAAACAATCATCTAATATGTTGAGCTATTTTTTTTTGAAGAAAAAAACATGTGTTCACTGGGTTTTCCCTGGCCGTCCTAGTCGTACCTCAGTACCAAAATATCCAAACTTTTATGGCCCTTGTCGTCGTCCCTTCAGCGGGGAAAATCTCCTGTCTCCTATCTTATTCCTCCCTCGTACCGGGCATGGGATATGTAAAGATGAGAGAAAAGGGGGTCAAAGATAGGAGAAAGAGGGGGTTAGAGAGACAAAGTGTGTGCTTTACATCCAACGCCCAACCAATAGGAACCGGTCCTTGCTAGCTGTCGGCATAGGTCATTGTTCCAATCCCCTAGACAGAGAGAGAGAGAGAGCAGGGATGGCCCATAGGATGGTTAGATAGTGTGACTGTCCAGTCCCGGGCCTTGAGTTGTAGATGCCCCTTCCGCATGTTAACATGTGTATCATATTATGTTTTATGAGATATTTATTATGCCAAAAAGTGTATTGATTACGTAAAAAACAGAAGATGAAATTTCTCAACAAGGGTGGTTGGTTTATTTAGATGGCGAATCTCTCTGATCACAGTCTCTCGCCCTGCAAGTTGTACTAAACACTACCTTAGCGAGAGCGGTGCTATTTAAGTAGCATGCACAAAAAAGATGCACGTCCTCAACAGATTATTGAAGACATTGTTATATATGATTTGGTTACAACATCCTTTAATAATTATATATCTTCTAGATTTACTGTCTGAGTACACCTAACCATAAACTAGAATGCTCTATCAAGATATTCTGATAGCACATTCCTTCCGTTCCAGACTAATTGAAGTTCTAGGTTTGTCCTATGTCAACTATCTTAATTTTGACCAAATTTGTTGAAAATTAAATCACCCGCTACCGCACCAATTTTGTTCTATTAGATTCATCATACACTATAATTTATATTATATAGATTTGAAGCTATAGATATTCACACATTTTCTTATAATTCTGGTCAAATGTAAAGAATTTTGACTTAGGATGCACTAGAACTTCAATTGTTTTGAAACGGAGGGAATACAATTTAGAGATCTCTACCAGCATATATAAAGATAAACACATGCACACAAAATATATTCGTACAACCGACACAAATTAATCCAGAAAACATATTATTTCATCTTTTTCTTATTTTCTCACAATTTACATAATTTGGTCTATATATTTTAAGGCGCAATGTATTAAGTAAAAAGGTAAATTTAGTTACCACGAATCAATTGACACAATTGACATAATTTGGTCTTCAATTGTTTTCTCACAATATGCGGTGACCACGAATCAATGAAAAAATGAGTTATAAACAAGTATATATATATCAGTTTAGTATAAATAATAATTTATTTTACATGCCCCGGCTCCAATAATATGTATGGCCCGGCCCTGCGAAAGAGGAGGTAGGCGCCGGGAAGATTTAGTTGTATCCACCCCTCGGTGGTAGACCATAGGCCGGTCGAGTATAGGGTTGTCCTGGAAGTACTGATAATAAGCGGGGGGCATGGTGACACATTCCTCCAGAGACATTGTCCAATAAGTCGTGGGTGCAGTTTGCGCGTGTGTTCCACCCTTGAGCTCCCAATATCCTAGTTGTCACGAAATTAAAAAATTCAAAACAAGAGTCTGCGAAGCAAAACAGTACCAATATATTATACTAGAAGTTAGATGTTGTATAGATTTAGTGCTTAATTCATCGGGCACTCATTAATGGCACACGTCTGAGACATCCGCCATCCAACAAGCAGCAAGAAAAGGAGATTCCGCATGGATTTTGAACATTTGGCTATGGTGAATGTGCTTGTTTACCAGTGGACCTAGATAACTTAAAACACAAGTGTGTAAGTTCAAGCACAATCCTCGCAAAAGTCACTGTGAAATTATCAATCTAGAAAAGGACTAACACGTTACTAGATATCATTTTGCAATATTTGCGCTCCAAGAAAAATAGTTAGTTTGCTAAGTGCTAACTACAACCGCAAATTCAAGGGTGTAAGCATGAAACAATCCTACATATGATGCATTAACGGACATTCAACATCATCTGGTATGTTTTCTATGTCACCACGATGTACAGATGATCCAATCGCACATGACTAAAATCATTCTTTGCACTCAGTTTACCGAACCATTACCATGCAACGGTTGATGATGGGTGCCTCATCGCACACCATTCCTAGAATGGTTTGCGGTTTCGTTTGCGAACCTTACAACATCGCATACATTTTTATATTTAATCGTATTTATTTCTACTGACATTGCACATGCTAGTTTACTTAAGCATTTGTGTTTAGTCATGTCATCACATACGTTAACCTTTAAATAATCATGTCACATCCGAGACCGGGTCTAGGCGAGACACCTATCGCTTGCCTACAGGTGATTAGGACCTATACATGTGCAAGGCGTATAAAAACA